>SNQJ01S0006557.1:66290-77941 GCA_010110895.2 Picea sitchensis | reverse complement strand
TGCCCGAGACAAAGCAACAACAAAACTGCATGTGCAAGCTTGCTTGCTGGTTAGTACTTCATATAATAAATGACTTTCTGATAGTAAGCAATTGAGCAATAAATATTGACGAAGTCAATGCTTGTACAATAGAAACAATTACAATATCACTTATCAATAAATGCTAAAGAAACTTGGCATTCAATGTAACAAATTAACACTTCACAGATAATGCTTTAACCAACCATTCAATTGATTTGAAAGTAAAACGATAGCTGCACAATGGTGTTTATAGCACAAGAAAGATGATGGAAACAAATAGGGTTAGAAGATTAGTCTTAGGATAGGGTTAGTAAATTTAGGGTTTGTTCGAAGTATTAAAGTTGTTTTGAGATCAAAGTACTCAACACACTAGGCCTTAGATCAGTGAGTTCTTGGGGAAAATCAGTTCAAAAGGAGGTTGCAAAAGTTGAAGGATCAGATGATAATGGTAAAGACTAAGGACAAGAGAGTTAAACCTTTAGGTTTTGCTATGGCAAGGCCTCAAGGATGAAACCCTAGGGGAGAGAGGCTCACTTTGGTGTAGGGGAACTAGGCCTAAGTTTTCTCTCCTCCTTCCTTAGCTTAATGGAAAAATGGCTAGCTCAAAAGATTGCATAAAACTAAGACAAGAAGGTTTGCAAGCAACGTGTTGGTATGGCAAGGCTTTACTAAGAAAACCCTAGGGAAAATCAGCTCAACAAGGTGTAGGGGAACTAGGAATTGATGTGTTTTCTCCTTCTTAGCTCAAAAAAAGAAAAGCAGTTAGCATGGAAGAAGAAGAGTAGAGTGTTGCTAGGACAAGGCTCTATCTTCTTTCAGCAAATAAATGGCTTATAACCTTGATGGGGACATGAAACAAGGACCTTCATTGTGTTCTTGTCACCAAGGGTTTAAATCAACAAATTATAACCATAAATGCAATAAAAATAGTACTACAACCATTCAATTAAGAATGTTTTGCAGAAATTCACTTACATTTAACCAAGAAATCACATAGCAAACCCTAGTTGTAACACCTTCCACCAAGATAAATGCCAAAAATGCCAATATAAGTCCAAAAAATTCTTCCTTCAACAAGTGTGCCTCACAATTTAAGCCAAGAACTCCAAAGATGGCACAAATTTTAGACCTCACTAATGAGTGAGTGAAAGATGATGAAAAATTGAAGGTAAAAACCCTCAATTTATACAGTACAATGACCTAATTTTACTTTTTAGGTCATGAAAAAGGTCAACAAGGCCAAAATACTAAAATCATATTGTTTTACATTAAATGTCTTAAATGAAACCCTAATCAAGCAAAAAGAGAGACGTCATCCCCTCTCTAGGGTGATGTTAGCCCCTTTGAGGGAAAATGCAGCCTCCTAAAGCAAGACGTTAGCCCTCCTTGGGCTTCTCCAAGCTACCACACATGCCAAACTACCTTGTCCATCTACCAAAACGCTCATGATGAAAGGATGATGTCATGAACCTCTTGGATGACATCCTAGGCCTTCCAAGGCCAACGTTCCACTGGAAAGGGCACAATCCCCCTACATCAAGCTCTGTCACGGTGCCTCTAGAAGACGTCATTCTCTCTGGTGCAAACCCATTTGTCATGTCTTTGTCCCCTGCTAGGGTCTCAACATCCATCTGGTGGGCTCTTCAGCCCCATGGAGGTCCGAACTGATCATCTCCCCATGTGTACCTATTTGTCGAGCATGATCCTGCACATCAACAACTACACCCTCCATAGGCTCATAAGTCACAAGGATCATGGAAATTTCAATCGCATCTCATCATCAATATTATTAAACATGTGCATAAAATCCATATTACCTCAGTTAAAATTGCAAAGACATTATAGAAGCCTACAATACAAGTCTGGGGAAAGTGACAGGGCGTCCAATTGGGCTAGTGTCCACTGGAAAAGCAAGGTTTCTAGAAAAGACCAAATCTAAGCCATGTAAGTGGGTGATGTGGATAAGGGATGTCCTAACAATGGGTGCAATGAAAGCAAAGGATTGCAAAGATTTACCTGTGGGTGGCTTTGTAGAAGGCGAGTTGTACCTGTCCAGGATACAATTGTTTCCAAGCCCATTCATGCCTTTTATTCTTTATTCTTATTTCTTTTTCTTCAAGAGGCTAATTAGGGGATAGTGTCCTGGCGTGGTGACCAGTGGTGGCAGCGTTACCCACAAGTACTTTCATAGAAATGAGAAGGTTGGCTCGTGATGAGACCCCCTTTCTCTTGGCCATGCAACCAAGAGTCACTACCCTGGCGTGGTAACCAGCTGATAGTAGTGTCATAATGCTAGGTACCCATGGACCTAATAGGTTAACTCGTGATGAGACCCCCTATCCTCCGACTAGGTCTTGTTTTATTATTTTATGGGTCCCTCTTGTTTCTTGCTAAGAAGCCTTTTATTTCTTTCTTGGGGATCCCTGGGCAAAGCATCTTGAGGTTTTATTTTTAGGATTTTATCTTTGTCCAGCTTGCTTTTACTTTATGGGCCTTTAGCCCCTTCTTCCCACAAGGCAATGTGCAACCCCATAAATGATTGGCCAACCCAATGCGTGAAATGGAGTAGATAAGCGGGAAGCAAGATGAAAAGGTGGTAATATGAAGGGAGTGGACGATGATGTTTTTTTATAAATCCCCCCAGAGGAAAACCAAAACCTACGGGCACAAGCTTGCTAGGGAATCTTGCCATTCCCCCTAGACATGGTCAACTGGACAAGTATAATATCCAAGCATTCGCTATAAACAAAAAGTAATTAAATGCACACATTCAAAGGTTTTGAGGATCAGAGTGACACATACCATGATACCCGGACTCATTACCTCATGGAGCAAGAACCATCTATGATGCGAGACTAAGCCGAAGGTGATGGATGTTGTTGTTTTTTCTGACAAAGTGGAGGCATTGAAAGGGAGAAAATATGGGCCCTCTAGGGCCATGCTCAAGTCGATTTGGCTCTTGGTACTCCATGTCTAGGACCTATGGGCCTCGAGACATAATCTCCTAGCTATCCCTGAAGGTGGAGGGATAACATATGGCTCCAACTCGGGGACATGTGCTCAACTTAGAGCACATCAGAACCTCAACATCTCTGGCATGACCTGCAACCTGCTTGATCTCAATAGAAGACATCAGTAACCATTTGGGGTGGTGATACCACCCCAGCATATATGTATATATATATATATATATAATTGAAATAAAGCAATCATAAATGTGAATGTGAAAGCAAACTATTCTAACATGCAATGCAGATGGTATAATACAATGAATGCAAAATGCCTACCTACTTACATGTACCTACCTGTCATGTCAGGGCCCCCCACCTTGGTGGGGTTTGAGGAGGTGCTCGTTGACCGGTATTGGGCGTCTTTGTCCTCCCAATGTAGACAGGTAATAAGAGTCATTAATTGACTTTCTTCCAACTTTGAAAGGGCCAAGCCAAAATTGAGTACTTCCTTTGACATTAGTAGGCTCCCCTTTGTTGGTATCCCAAATCCATACTATGTCCCCCTCCATGTAATCTGTGATTTTGAAATTGGTCATTCCCTGAACAACCCTAGTTTATTGTGCAGAGGGAGGTGGGTGGGATTCAGCTGTAAAGACTTCTTGCTGGGAAGGCTGAATCAGTATGTCACCTTCTCCTGTTTTTTGCAACTTCACGGTCCCAGCTTCCTTGTCTTTATATTCGTCTAGGAGTTGTTGGTATCTTTCTCTCTTGGGCTATTGTATCTGATCTTCCTTTTTTGCAAAGGGCACATACTTAGGAGAAAATTTAGGAAGATTTCCCATGATTTGCTTGTGTGCTTTGTTATTTTTGATGGGGTGACTAGTTTCTTGAACATGGGTACTGGTTACAGGAACATTTGGGAGATGACGTATTATTCCATTCTTCAAAGGTAAATTCACATAAGTGAGTTCCATATCAAGGGTGCCACCCAACATTGACACAAATTTCCTAGAAAACAACATTCCCCACACATCCGGGACATCTACTATCACTATGTCAATGTGTATTACTTTCTCAGGGTTCTCTTTAAGGCAAAATTCCACATTTTCAACTACTCCATGTGTGGGTATGGCTTTAGACTCAAAGCCACAAACATTTATGTAAGGTCGTGTGACTTTCAAGCCCTTGAGAGACATGCCCTTGAGAGACATCATGTTAGCACCGACCCTTGAATCTAACATGCAATTGTTGAGGATTTTATTATTCATTAGCAAGGTCATGAAGAAGGGTAGGTGTTCACCATACTAGACCCTAAAGTGATCAGATTTTAACATAATAGGAGGGCCCATAGGTCCATCTAATCCTTTGAAGAATTTATCAAATCTCTCTTTAATAGATGGTACCTTAATGACTTCTTTCAGAGGGATGGTCACATGCATTTTGAATAATGCCCCTTCGAAGTCAAAGTCCAAGTCTGCCCTTTCGGTTTTGGGTGCTTCAGGAGGAGGAAGGTTCAAAGTTTAAGTTTTGAAGAAATTCACTTACATTTAACCAAGAAATCACATAGAAAACCCTAGTTCTAACACCTTCCACCAAGATAAATGCCAAAAATGCCAATATAAGTCAAAAATAGTCTTCCTTCAACAAGTGTGCCTCACAATTTTAGCCAAGAACTCCAAAGATGGCACAAATTTCAAACCTCACTAATGAGTGAGTGAAATATGATGAAAAAATGAAGGTAAAAACCCTCAATTTATACAGTACAATGACCTAATTTTACTTTTTAAGTCATGAAAAAGGCCGACAAGGCCAAAATACTAAAATCAAATTGTTTTACATTAAATGTCTTAAATGAAACCCTAATCAAGCAAAAAGAGAAACATCATCCCCTCTCTAGGGTGACGTTAGCCCCTTTGAGGGAAAATGCAACCTCCTGAAGCAAGACGTTAGCCCTCCTTAGGCTTCTCCAAGTTGCCACACGTGCCAAACTTCCATGTCCATCTGGAAAAATGATCATGAAGAAAGGATGATGTCATGAACCTCCTGGATGAAGTCCTAGGCCTTCCAAGGCAACTGTTCCACTAAAAAGGGCACAATCCCCCTAGGTCAAGCTCTGCCAGGGTGCCTCTGCAAAACATCCTTCTTCTCTCTGGTGCAAACCCCTTTGTCTTGTTTGTGTTCCCTGTTGGGGTCTCAGCATCCATTTGGTGGGCTCTTTAGCCCCATGGAGGTCCAAAATGATCATCTCCCCATGTGTACCTGTCCAACATGGTACTTGTCTGTCGAGCATGATCCTGCACATCAACAACTACACCCTCCATAGGCTCATAAGTCACAGGGATCATGGAAATTTCAATCACGTCTCATCATCAATATTATTAAACATGTGCATAAAACCCCTATTAGCTCAGTTAAAATATCAAAGACATTATACAAGCCTGCAATACAAGTCTGGGGAAAGTGACAGGGCATCCTATTGGGCGAGTGTCCACTGGAAAAGGAAGTTCCCGAAAAAGACCAAATCTAATCCATGTAAGTGGGTGATGTGGATAAGGGATATCCTGACAATTGGTGCAGTGAAAGCAGGGGATTACAAAGATTTACCCGTGGGTGCCTTTGTAGAAGGAGAGTTGCACCTATCTAAGATGTAATTGTTTCCAAGCCCATTCATGCATTTTATTTTGTATTCTTATTTCTTTTTCTTCAAGAAGCTAATAAGGGTAAAATGTCCTGGGGTGGTGACTAGTGGTGGGAGCATTACCCACAAGTACTTTCACAGAAATGAGAAGGTTGGCTTGTGATGAGACCCCCTTTCTCTTGGCCATGCAACCAAGAGTCACTACTCTAGCATGGTAACCAACTGATAGTAGTGTCATACTGTTAGGTACCCATGGACCTAATAGGTTGGCTCATGATGAGACCCCCTATTCTCTGACTAGGTATTGTTTTATTATTTTATGGGTCCCTCTTGTTTCTTTCTTAGAACCCTTTTATCGCTTTCTCGGGGATCCCTGGGCGAAGCATCTCAAGGTTTTATTTTTAGGCTTTTACCTTTTTCCAGCTTTCTTTTACCTTCTGGGCCTTTAGCCTCTTCTTCTCACAAGGCAAGGTGCAACCCTATAAATGATTGGCCAACCGAATGCCCAGACTAGTGAAATGGGGTAGATGACCGAGAAGTAAGATGAAAAGGTGGTAATATGAAGGGAGCGGATGATGAATTTTTTTTAGAAGTCCCCCCAGTGGCAAACCAAAACCTACGAGCACAGGCTTGCTAGGGCATCTTGTCATTCCCCCTAGACATGGTCAAGTGGACAAGTATAAGATCCAAGCATTCGTTAGAAACAAGAAGGAATTAAGTGCACATATTCAAAGGTTTTGAGGATCAGAGTGACACATACCATGATACCCAGACTCATTACCTCATGGAGAAAGAACCATCTCTAATGCAGGACCAAGCCGAAGGTGATGGATGTTGTTGTTGTTGTTGACAAAGTGGAGGCACTGAAAGGGAGAAAATATGGGCCCTCTAGGGCCATGCTCAAGTCCATATAGCTCTCGATACTCCATGTCTAGGACCTGTGGACCTCAAGACATAATCTCCTAGTTATCCCTGAAAGTGGAGGGATAACATGGACCTACATGTACCTTGTAGGTTGCTCGTATTGGATGAGGTCCACTAGTCATTGGTAACCTCCCTTCACCTCTCACATAAATAGAGGAAGGGGAGAGTCATTCATCATCATCATCATCATTGTACTCTTTTCTTATATGTAGTATACCTAGGGAGGTACCCAAGGGGAATAATAACACTTAGATAGCTATGTATTGTTATGTATGGAGGCCATTTCTAGTAAATAAGGCCCATGTAATAGTGTGAACACAATGAAGGTGAGAAGGCTTACTAGACGGTTCCTTATCTAGAATGTTGCTAGGAGGTAGATAGTAGTATAGAAGGAAGTATAAATAATGTAACAAGCATATTGAAGAATATTGTAACTGTATCAAGCTTTTCTCGCGGATTTATTTCCTTAGGGAATGGATAATGGTGTTACCCTAGCTCAAGGGTTTTCTATACAATTTATCTTGTGTTTATTCTTTTATGTGAGTGATTTGGTTGTATCTTGTATTTTTAGATTTAAGGTATATAACATTATAGGAGGAAGGTGTTGGGGTTCCTCGGGAAAGCTTGAGAGAATTCATGAAGATAGAAGAAAGTATTTTTGTTGGGAGATTGCTCTTGTGAGATGCTAGGGTTTGGTCTTTGGAGAAAGATGTTGGGGATGGTGATATCATAATTGACCATGCACTTTTGCTTATTCTTCTCTACACTTGGGATAAAGATGTAAGATGAGGAGCATTGGTGCTTCTTGGAGCATTATTGAATGCTAGGGCTAGGGTTTGATCCCCAAGGAGGAATTGGAGTTATTGTTCGGTGATAAAACCTAAATTGTACTTGTTACGGAGGAAAAGACGTGACACCTCGCATGAGGCCAAGAAGGACTTGCCAATAGTGATTTTACATCGTTGGAGTATCTTTGGTCGATGTAGGGTTTTTCTTGGTTTTCCCTAGCTAGGGTTTTGGAGAGCTTGGAGGCTTGTACTAGCTTGTGATGAGACCAAAATATGTACTCCATCTCTTATCTATATATATGAATTTTTCAGGTGTCCAAAATTTTCTTATTGCAGATTTGATTTTCAGCTATCATTGTCTTCATGGTTTGCAACACTTGTATGTCCTGCAAATATGACATAAGTTAGCGTTGAAATTGTTAAGGGATTCGATATTTATATCGAAGGGATTAGGACAGATTTATTGTTGTAAACATCCATTGATTGGAGTGGTTTCTAATCTGGTTTATGCATGAGAAGATCGCCCCAAAGGGACGAAACTTGTTGCCAAATATTTGGTATCTTTTCTCTTGCATTGCCTAGTGTATTGCGGTTGATTTGAAGTGAAATATTGTTCATTTTTTGCTTCTTTAATTTGTATTCCATTTCACCCCTAAGGCTGATAATTCACAGCTATTAGATCTGGGGAACCTTGAAGAGATGAAATTTCATAACTTGCGAAGGAAATATCAATTCATGAAATTTCCACATAGTATCAGAACTTTCTTGCTGAAATCACTATTTTGGTGGAGGAGGAGTTGGTATTTCAATCGCATTGTCCCTGGGAGTGGTATGCAATCCTTGTACCGATTTCTTAGGTGTGGAACGCTAGGATGTTTGGATGAAATGTATGAGCCCTAGGAGAGCTTGTTTTACTTCAATATTGCTAACTTTTGTTTTGAGGTGGACTTAGATCTTGCACAGATGTCTAACATTGGACTTAGAGAATGTGATAAGTTGGATGGAGCTTCCAATTCCATCCCTAGGAAGCTTATGCCATAGATGCCTATGGAGGAAGCCGAGATTTAGGAGCACACTGAGAAAGAGATTGCAACACCTATTGATGTGAAGTTGTTCAATGCTCATAACAAGGAGATGACCAAGGAAAAAAGAGTCATTCTTGATTCTGTGAAGGACCCTTTCATAGTTCACATGGAAGAGAAGACGACCAAGTGATGTCAAACTGCAACTTTCATGGTTGACACCTGATTAAAGGAATCAAGAACAATTTTTATTTGAGTTATATTGTCAAATGCATTGGATTGATATTTTCAATGTTCAAAGAGGATGATAATAGGTAATTCTTCTTAGTCAAATATGGTTTGAAGTGAAAATAAAATGGTAAACTTCGGAAATGGATATGTAGTGTTCAAATGTACATGATAACAGTTAAAACTGCAGAAATATCTTTCAGAAAGCACCATATACTCACTATTTTTCAAATTGCAACCGATGCTAAATCTTATCAGCACCTAACATGAGAGATAGAAAAGGTTGGGCAAGGAGGTGGGGGATCCTTTCACTGGAAACTTGATGGCTCCTACTTCTTCTACAGGACAATAGAGTTGAATGTGAGCCCCAAGGCCTTCTTCCTCTAAAGGAAAATCCATTTCTAGAGCCATCACCTTTGCCCGTAAAAGGGGCAGAGGGAATCATTAGTTTATTTATCTTATTTCATTGTAGATGACTCATGATGATATACATTTATTATATTTTTTTGATGATATTTTGAGGCTTTAGAGTTAGGACATGATTCAACAATGATATGTGATGTATTCGAGTTTACTAGACATCTTATACATCTTCTATATCATTTCTCTTTTCATATGTATGTGGAAATGCATTTATTTTCATTCTTACAACATTTTCCGATATTTTCCCTGATGTTCATGATATTTTCATTTTCGAACCCTCGGCGATATTTTTTCCAAAATGATGTTGGTAACACTAATCACTATACCCTAGGCCAAAATAAGTCAAACCAAGATAGCACTACCGGAGGAAGATTGATATTCTACAAGACTTCTTTATAGATCGTACCAACCCCTGCCATGATGAACACATACTATTAAAAAAAAAAATCATAGTCAAGTTTGAACACTTGTGAAAAAGTAGAATAATCAAAAAGACCAACAAGCAAGCACAAACCATACTCCCATTATTTTAAGTGAAGACTTGCAAGAATCCTCACGGATAGTTGAGTTGTGGAAATAAAAGCATTGAAAGAAAGATGTGAACCCTATAAATATAGCTACAATTTGAACGTAAATATATACATCCAAAATATACAAATTGAAAAAAATAATAACAAGCACAAGAAAACCATGACATCAGAGTAAGAAGACAAAATCATAGCAAGAGTTGAAAATTTCTTGTTACGCTACAGCTACATTCGACAAAGATATCGATGCATATACAACATGAGATAAATATGTATTATGTGTTGTGTTTGTGTGCATATTGCAAGCTAATACAAGTTAACATACCCATTGATTATAAATATGCATATATGAAAAACATAGTAGTTGTACGTAATTGAACAACTTATCTGGCAATCAAAGCCTTTAAATTAGCGATATTTGGTATCCTTCCATCTTAATCTTCTCAAGTGCTCTCAGAATCGCCTCTTCCTTGGTTCAACTTCACTACTTAGTAGGTTTGGATGTTTCCCTTTTGGCCATCCATCACTAAATAACATGCTCTGCCACACAAGATAGAGCGAAGTCTTGAGCTGCGACACTGAAACAAACTAACCCTGGCAAATGATGCAAAGTGATGGGATTTATTATAGCATAGTAAAAAGAATAGCAACAAGGATAGAAGCTATATGAGAATGCATAGATAAATGAGGAGTTGCAACACTGAAACAAGCTAACACTCGCAAATGATGCAAACTGAGGGGATTTATTATAGCTGAGTCAAAACAATAGAAAAAAGAACACAAGCTATACAAGAATGCATAGATAAATGAGGAGAATGCCTATGAAGCAATGACATTGGATTAAGGATATTTGGTAACTATGATGTCGGTTATTCTCAAGTGCAGTTATTGGTGTCACCCATTTGCTCATTAACGAATGAGTAAGATGCCTTGCAACATAGCAGGACATGCACGAACAAAGCTTTGAGCCCATAGATGGAAACAACGAGACCCTCACAAACATTGCACAATAACATAATAGACAGGATTTATTAATTTTCTAGAACAAGAATATTCTAAAAGACCAACAAGCAAGGGTGAATTTTTTCAAATGAAGAATTGCAAGAATCATGATGGCTAGTTAACGAGTTCTGGAAATAAAAGCACTCAAAGCAAAATCAGAACACTCTAAATACAGTTGCAATTTAAATGTAAATATATACATTGAAGGAAATCATAATAAGCGTCAAAAAATCATGATACGAGAGTAAGAAAAAAAAATCATGAAAAGAGTTAAAAATTTATTTCATGGCTACAACTATACTAAAAGGCATCCAGGCATATACATATCTCAACATGAGATAGCCATGTCCCTTGTGTTTTGTTTGTGTGCATATTGGAGGTGAATAGAAGTTAGCATACACCTTGATTATAAATATGATATAAATGTTAGCTTTCGAGGTTACTCTGAAAGTGTTAACGCCATGTTTGGGGGTGCTTCATGGGATGTGGGATGCATAGTGTATGGTAGACCCTTGGTGTTCCACGAAGGACTTTCACATTGGAGGTGGCTTACTCTTGGTTTCTAGACCTTGTATGGATGCTTATATGATATTCTTCCTCGGAGAGTTGGAGACCTATAGACCCTGGTGACTTCTTCATTTAGCCGATACATGAAGGGAGGTTGCTTGCTTGGAGGAGTGTTGTGCATTATGAAGGAGGGAGTTGAGCCTTAGACAACACAAGGTTTCCTAGTGACTTGCATGGAGGCTTAAACTCGACATGAGGAGCCTTGGGTTGAGGGACTAAACATGTAGGCGTGGTGGTCACTGAGGAAAGGCACGTGACCTTGGAGATGTTTCACAGCTTTGGACCCTTGGTGGAGGAGCATTGGACCCTAGGGAGTAGCAGTCATGCCTTGGAACCTTGTTCATTTATTGTCATCACATTGGAGCTTCACATGTGTCAATTGTGGAGGGAGTGCTTTGTTATCCCCTAACCTAGGGATAACTAAGGAGATCACGTCTCAAGGCCCACAGGTCCTAGACATGGAGTAACAAGAGCCAGACGACTTGGGAATGGCCCCGAAGGGCCCCTCTTTTCATCAGTGTGATCCACTTATCACCAGCAGTAGTATCTGTTGTACAGGA
>SNQJ01S0006557.1:52645-64436 GCA_010110895.2 Picea sitchensis | reverse complement strand
GTCGTGAGTGTCCTTGACACCTCCAACTCTCAGTATCCGAAACACTGAAATAGAGATTAAGTCGTGGTTTCGCATTTCGTGATTTCATCATTCTTGTCGTGAGTGTCCTTGACACCTCCAACTCCCGGTATCTGAAACTCTGAAATGGAGATTAAGTTGAGGTTTCGCATTTCGATATGTCGAGAGACATGTTGATCTCCAAATTAGGAACCAATGTGCCTGTGAAAACTGATCCACGGTGCCTGTGCAACTGACCAACAAACTCCCCCTTTGGCATTTTAAAGTTTGACATTAATGACAAAACCAAGCCTTATGCAAACTGCCCTGTGCAAACTGTGCAAACTGCCCTACTGTGAACTGCCCTGTACAAACTGCAAGCCCTACCACCAGTGTCCATCCCACCAGCCTAGTCCTAGAGTAATGGTGGGTCTTGCTCCATGAGGTAATGAGTCTAGGTATCATGGTATGTATCACTTTGATTTTTGAAGCACTTGAATATGTTGTATTGAATCCTTCTTCATTTCATGACGTTTTCTTGGAAATTATGCTATTTTCCTCGTTCATACCTAGAGGGGTGACAGGGTGCCCTAGTGAGTTGCTTTCCCTTTAGGATGGGTTGCTACTGGGTGGATTTATGAAAGATCATCGTCCATTCCCTCCATACTTACTATTTTCCATATTTATTCCTTTCATCTCTGCTATCCTTGTTTGGGCATTGGGATTGGCTACACTAGGAAGGGTTGTACCTTACCTCGTGGGAAGAAGGGGCTAAATGCCCAGAGGGTAAAAGTAGCTGGAAAGAGTTAAAAGCCAATGTTGAAACCTTTGAGATTCTTCGCCCAGGGATCCCCACGAAAGAAGTGAAAATATTATCAGTAACAAAAGGGGACCCATAAGATAACATAAACACTCAAGGTATTAGTTGATGGATAGGGGGTCTCATCACGAGCCGACCTATTATGACCATGGACATATAGCGGTATGACACTACCATCTATCTGGTCACCAAACCAGGGTAGTGGCTCTTGGTGGCATAGCCAAGAGAAAGGGGGTCTCATCACGATCCAGTCTTCTCATTTTCGTGAAATGTTTGTGGATAACATTGTCACCTCTGGTCATCAAGCCAGGACAGTGGCCCTCAACTATTCCCTTGAAGAACAAGAGAAAAAGATCAAAAGAAATAAAGCTAAGAGTAAAAGGCAATGAATGGGCTACGAAACAATTGCATTTGTGACAAGGTGCAACTCACCCTCTACAAAGGCACCCACAGGTAATACTTTACATTTCCCTGTTATTACATGCACCCCATGCCCAAACATCTATCCCATGCCACCTCATACACTTACATGACCTGGATGTGATTTACATGCTATGATCCCTGTGACTTATGAACCCCTGGAGGGCGTACTTATTGTTTTTCTAGGACCTTGCTCGATGGACAGGTACACATGAGGGAATGATTAGCTCGGACCTTCATGGGGGCTTAAAGCCCATATATGGATGTTGAAACCCCAACCAGGGGTAAGAATAAATTGAAGACTTGCACTAGGAGAATGAAGGGCATTGCCTTTGGAGGCACCCTGGCAGACCTAGACCCAGGGGACCTTTCTCTTCCCACATGGAAGTTAGCCCTAGACGTCACCCAGGTCTAGGGTTTCATTTTTGGAGGCATTTGTGAGCCTGGTGGCACGTGTGGGCATCATTTGGGGCTTCTGGAGGCCAAGTGCCCCACTTTTCCAGCCAAACATTTCACTTATGGGGCTCAACATCACCCTAGAGGGGCATGACATCACCCTTGGAGGTGTTTCTAAATGAAAATTAATTTTATTTATGTCAAAATTGAATGTTGTTGTAAATTGGTCAGGTCGGCCTTGTTTTTGACCTGAAAATTAATTAAAGGTCAAAATTTTGTATAAATAAACATAAAGTACTCTCATTTTTACATCACAACTTGTCATCTAAGACAAGAGGTCTGAATTTTCACCCTAATGAGGGTTATTGGCTGAAATTTTGAGGCTCCATTCTTGTTTAAGGCTATTTTTGGCAACTTGGATCAATCTTGGAAGTTTTGTGGTGATCTTGCATGGTATTCTCATGATTATTCTTGGTGCAAGTAAGATATACATTTTTGTCATCTATTGAATGGTTTGTTGTATGGTTTTATTTGCTCATACAAGATTATGAAATTGCATGGTGTACTTAATGCTTGAAGTAAGAAACTTAAATTGCTACTTTCCTACTTTTTATTTGCCAAGTTTTTCATTGAATTGATCTAGTAACTAGTAAAACCCTAGAGCCCTAAATTGCTAGCACTCTAAGGATTTTGACTTAGTTATTGTTGCATAAGTTTTGCTCCATCAAAATCCTAAGGAGAGCAAGGCGCTAGGGCCTAGAATTTCCTACACCCTAGCATCTTGTCTCTTGAGGTCAATGCATAGGGGGACTTAAGTTACTTCTTCTCCTATGCATTTCCCTCTTAGAATTTTGTGCATTATCATAAATTGATTTGCAGCCTTAGAAGAAGTTGTCCACCTTGACTCGATTACCCTTGAAGGCACTAGTCCTCTTATCCTATTCCTTGACAAGACTACACTCAACTTCACTTGCTATCTCTACCAACTTTACCTAACCTAATGAGGGTTATTGGCTGAAATTTTGAGGCTCCATTCTTGTTTAAGGTTATTTTTGGCAACTTGGATCAATCTTGGAAGTTTTGTGGTGATCTTGCATGGTATTCTCATGATTATTCTTGGTGCAAGTAAGTAAGATCTACATTTTTGTCATCTATTGAATGGTTTGTTGTATGGTTTTATTTGCTCATACAAGATTATGAAATTGCATGGTGTACTTAATGCTTGAAGTAAGAAACTTAAATTGCTACTTTCCTACTTTTTATTTGCCAAGCTTTTCATTGAATTGATCTAGTAACTAGTAAAACCCTAGAGGCCTAAATTGCTACACTCTAAGGATTTTGACTTAGTTATTGTTGCATAAGTTTTGCTCCATAAAAATCCTAAGGAGAGCAAGGCGCTAGGGCCTAGAATTTCCTACACCCTATCATCTTGTCTCTTGAGGTCAATGCATAGGGGGACTTAAGTTACTACTTCTCCTATGCATTTTCCCTCTTAGAATTTTGTGCATTATCATAAATTGATTTGCGGCCTTAGAAGAAGTTGTCCACCTTGACTCCATTACCCTTGAAGGCACTAGTCCTCTTATCCTATTCCTTGACAAGACTACACTCAACTTCACTTGCTATCTCTACCAACTTTACCTAACCTACTAACCTAGTTTTAAGGTACTAACTTTCTTCTGTTGCTAACACTGCTACAGCCACTATATAGCAGCTCATTTAGCTTATAAGTCTATTAAACCAACCTAGAAAATTGCATGAAGCAAAGTACTATCAGTTGGAGTAAAAGTGTGCCTAAATTTCTCTTCACAAAGTGCATTTCTGAAGGTTTCTTGCAGTTTTCATCACTTTTGTTTTGCCTCTGTTACAGTCACTTTTGACAGCCTCGTAGATTCATTTGTTGATTGATAAGCCACCCAGAATTTGTATTAGGCAAGACACAATCAATAAATGCTAAAAGTGTCCACTAAATTGTCTTAGCAAGGTACTTTTCTGAAGTTGTTTACTGTTGTCATAATTGTTAATTTCTTGTTGTTATAAGTAGTTTGACAGCCCTTCTAAAGTCATTATTTGGCTTATATTAATCTAGAAATTGTAAGTGGAAAAAGTATTATCATTACAAGTTCTTTATATTTTATTACATTGTCCTTATAAGTTACAATTTCTAGATTTGTTACTGTTGCTACACACCTATATTTTATGCATAAACTTGCTTGGTAGCAAACTTTTATATTGAAGTCACTGAATGAAAAAATTGATATCATTGGTTAACATGTGTTGTTTATTTGGTAAAGGGAAGGTATCATTTACCTTAACCCCCTTGACCTAGAGAGATGTGTGGTATTACATTGTCCTATCCTCCTTCATCAACCAACTAGGTCCTGGGACGTCTCCCTTGGAGTGCGGTTTTCCTCCTCCTAAAGAGAAAGAGGTACCCTATTGGGGTGACAGTGATAGGTTTGCCTCCATGTTATGTCAATCTAGGCCTACTTACCTTTTGTCTTGGGCTAGATTGTGTGATAACACGCTTCACTTGTGTGGAACTACGTGTACCTTGTAGGTTGCTTGTATTGGATGAGGTTCACTAGTCATTGGTGACCTCCCTTCACCTCTCACATAAATAGAAGAAGGGGAGAGTCATTTATCATCATCATCATCATTGACTATTTTCTTATATGTAGTATACCTAGAGAGGTACCCAAGGGTAATAATAATAGTTAAATATCTATGTATTGTTATGTATGGAGGCCATTTCTAGTAAATAAGGCCCATGTAATAATGTGAACACAATGAAGGTGAAAAGGCTTACTAGAAGGTTCCTTCTCTAGAATGTGGTTAGGAAGTAGATAGTAGTATAGAAGGAAGTATAAGGAATGTAATGAGCATAGTGAAGAATATTGTAATTGTATCAAGCTTTGCTCAAGAAATTATTTCCTTCCTTAGGGAATGGATAATGGTGTTACCCTAGCTCAAGGGTTTTCTCTACGATTTCTCTTATGTTTATTATTTTCTGTGTGTAATTTGGTTCTATCTTACATTTTTGGGCCATATTATACGCACACTCTACTGAAATAGGTTTTGCAAAAAACCAGCTATATCTGATATTGGTTGGCCTTTCACTCATTGTCAATGGAACCAGTGGGGAGATGCTAAAATTCTCATGATCCCGCAGAGATAGCTTGGCCCTCATGCGATTTGATGGAGAGTATTGTCTTTTAGGTGATCCTATCGAATCGAATTGAATCTGGCAGACGATTTGGCAAACCAAAGTATACACGAATGTCGGCCAAGGCCAAGGAGATAGATAATAAGGCTTGGGATGAGGATAGCCACTTCTTGAGCATATGTATAAATATGGCTAGCTTGGGTTACGGCCTAACTAGTTCTGGTTAGTCCTGACTGAATCCCTCAAAGAGCATTTGACCCTTCTATTTTTCTCATTATTATATGATGGGTTCTTAAAAGTTGTATCTCTTACCTCTATTTTCCACACTATTTTATAATCCTTGAGTGTGAGATGGCTAATCATTGTATACAACATTTCTAGTTTGTCTTATCCCACTATGAAACCAAGTTTTTGGATAATGAGTTGTGACATATCTTTAGATAGGCCTTACACAAGAACTTACAATTGGAATACTTAGAATTTGCACTATTATCTTGAAATATGTAGTGGAAAGAGTGTGTATTGGCCTTGGAGACATATTACATTGAACATAACCTAATAAAGTCTAAGAACTCCCTTCTTTTGACTCCGGACAAGGGAGAATTGCTTGCTTGACAAAGGAGGGCAAGGAAGGTGGCTACTAAGCTCCTATTCGCTCGTCCATTTCACTAGAATTTCCCTGAAGTCTTGGCGGTTTAGAGTGCTACTCGACTCAACGACGTCATCAATCAATTGCAGTTCGATTCCAGACGAACACGAAAGGAGAAAGCGGCGGGAATAGAATGGAGATGCCTCTTGCCGACCGAGAGGAATGGAATGTGGGGAGATAACGGAGGCTCGAGGAACTGGGAAAGAGAGAGAGTCGGGTGGAGTGCAACCAAGCCCTGCCTAGCCTTTGGGACCCGAGAACTCTAACCTGTGCCTCAACCCGACCAATACGAGTAATAAGGGCCAACTGCACTCACTAAGCGTTTTCTTTCCATCCACCCGCCTCCTCAACCCTGTCGGTAATTCATTAAAAGTGAATACAATTTGATAAAAGTCCAGCAGCGGTTAGGGATAGAGGTAGAAACGTGAAGGTGTTGTTAATCGTCAGCACCTTTCCATATAAATAAGAAAACAACATGATGGAGAATCTCAACTTGCAACCCCCTACTATTATAAGCAGGGGCACGAAAAATGATATCAATTGGAACGAAGTTGCTCGACCAAGGGGAGAGGAGGCCCCGTCCGAAAATCGAGTTGCTTATATATCTTTTCTATTAATATGACATGGAGAAATGCTGCTCATTGATTATCACTAATAGATTGGAATTTTTCTGTTGGATATAGCTCCAGAAGCGACTCGACCTATTTTCATTTGTTTTTAGAAGCCCGTCTCTATTTCTATTTCTACTATACCCCTCTTTTTACGCGTCACTACACTTCAAACCATTCCACCTACCTAGCTTTATAGACCCATTCTTTTGTCTAACCACCACTAATACCTACCCTTATCCTCCCTAACGCTATTCCGATCCAGGTTTCTTTATCAGGTGCTTCCAGTGTGATTTTGAACTAGCTTTATTATAGTAAGGTGTTTCGAGAACAATTATTTATAATATCTTCTTTTCAGTGGCAGCGATACCAACACGCCTGACAAATCAAATATAGGTTGTTCTGATTCATATGATGTATATCACCTTCCCCTTCGGTCCACACGAGAAGAATAGAGTGGTATGGAATTACTTACAGTGGTATGTAACTATCTGAGTACGTGATTGGGGGAATCATAAGACACTCTTTTCTAACTACCCGAAGTATTTCATGGTTGGAGCACATCTATGGATTAGTTCAATCCTTGAATAAGGGTTGGCTCTTGTCGACTGATCCCGAGAGAAATGACTTCCAATGACCGCCCTTCTTAAATAATAGTAAAGGGGAAAGCAAGTGCCCTCTACCATTCAGTCTGGTTAAGTTGTATCGAGGGGATGCTGCCAACTCCACTCAGTTGTTTGGTTGATAATACGTCCACCCACTCTAGCTTGGATGTATATATCCCCTCCACCCACTCTAGCTTGCTAATCACAAGGCTACCATCGAAAATACAACGAGTTCACTTATTGAAGCCCCCCTATTATCAAATCAACTGGCAGAGCATCTAGTCAATAAGTTGATTGAGCGCCTTCCAAATAAAGAGAAAAAATTCCCCCCTCACCGCAAGTACAGATTAACAAGAAGGGGGGTCTTGGTTGGAAAAACCTTGACTATGGAAAATAAATCCTTTAAGTAATAGTAGAGAGAGTGGGATTGCTTTGTTTCATCTTTCCCAGTCTATTTATTTATTTATTGTGTAGTGTCCCAAGTCCAACCAATCGGAAATGCTATTTGTGTCTAAGGTTGTAATGTTTTTGACAATTTTCTGACTTTTGGATTTTGTCAAACATTTGGTGGATATGCCCAATCTTCGTTGTTCATCACTTCCTCTGTTTTGTTGTAGCTTTTCTGATGCAAGTGTTTTATCAAACACTTTGTAGTCCCACTGCCAAACCCCATTAGACAAACTCTGTCACTGTTGTTATGTATTTATGGTTGTTGTTTGGGTTGTATTCTTGTGTTTGTCTCAAGGAATGGTTGAGGAATTGATTGTCACACATCAGTTCAATTGCATGCAATTTCTATTACAGCCAGATACTACAGAAATACCACAATAATATCAATATAACAAGAAGGGAAATGCCATACAAGGACTGATCTTTATTTAAATAATTATGACCTGTTACAGCTGGGCAGAATAGTGACATAGACAACCCACAAGAGGAATATGCTCAAGCATGAACAGCAGCAACTCTACAATAGAATGCAATCCCAGCAAAGAGAATACGGCCAGTAAGATAATAACTCGCCCAACAGGAAAAAAGGATAACACAACCACTCTAATATCGACCTCGAGATGAGAAATAATAGCCCAGCAAAGAAATATGTCACCCAACAGTAAATATAAGGTTCCCATCAAGGAAATATGGCACCCAGTGGTTGTAACTCGACCCCAGCAGTAGATATAAGGCACCCAACAACTCTAAATTGGCCCTAACAATAGACAAAATGCGCCCAGCAAGGAGAAATAGCACCCAGAAGTAGTAAATACGAGCCAGCAGTGAAGATTTGGCCCTCTTCCTAAGAGTACGTCCCTAATAAATGAAAAGTGAAACTTCCACCCAAGGAGTGGCGACCACCACCTAGAGATCCCTCTCTGCAATTTGTAAATTGATCTCCAAAAGATAGATTATGTCTCCCACAAACAAAAATCAGCCCTGCAATCAGATTCTTATTTCCACAAATTCAAGAACCTTGCAAAATAAGTGTCTTCTGTCAATGATAAATCAAATGGATACCCTGGGTTATTCTCTCCTTTAGATAGGCTAGGGTGGAATCTTTCACCACCGAAACCAAGATTGATTAGCGAGGGTGGATCTCTCAGTACCGAAACCAATCCAACTAAGGTTTACTCCAAACCCCCAAAGGCTCCAAGAGCTCTCCAAGTCAAATCACAATAATCATTTCACATAATGGGAGGATATAAGCCCCTACCATTCTTTTATACCTCCTCTCACTTCCTTCCCCTCAAGTGACTTTTAATTCATCTTTAATACTTTCTCATAAAATCACTTTAGTAATAATTAATTCACCTTTTTAACCCCGGAAAGTGATTAATTCACCATTATAACTTCTCCAGCCACTAAAAGTCATTTTTCATCATTCCATCCTGTAGATGTTTTCTCCCCGGTTCCAACAAGCTACTACACTAAGGTATTCCTCCAAGAAACAAACTCCAAATAGTACCTTTAGTGTAATTACTTAAAATATGTCCAATAATAACCCCGTTTTACGGGAATCGTCGGAATGCAACGGAACTAAGAACAAGTTGTGTGGAATTGATCATGATGATGAATAATGGTAAATAAACTAAGTCAGGCCCCATAAAACCCCAAACCTTTTGGGCTCACTGATGACCTAGTATCACCCCTCTGACCTGGTTGATTTAAACCTCCTAAAGTAACTCTAGTCGCATAATAAGGAAATCCAAAAATGGGGACATGACAGTCCTCCCTTCCCAAAGATTGTTTGTCCTCAAGCAATTCCATCACAAACATAGGAACAACAAATTGAACCAAATTGAAACTAATAATAATCCCTGGGTCCCAAACTAATCTAGAAGATGTGAAGCAGCCTCTGCTCAAAGCATCGTCCTGCAAGGTACTAACTCAAGAGGCCCTTTGAATACTACCCATAAGTAGAGCAATCATATACTGCAAAAACTCGATCAACCCCTCATTGAATGGCTCGTCTAGGAAACCAACCCAATGTACCATAAGAGAAAACTCCTGAAAGTAAGGACTAGCTCTATCAACTCTATCAATTTTTGTAGTGCCAAATAATGTAATCCCAGGGTTCCAAACTAGTCTTAGAAAGGAACCATCATGTTGAATTTGCGCCACTCTGATCATAAATGTTTGCCCATCATCCCCAAACTACATTCTCCTCTCCTGGAACCCCAAACTGAAATACCTGTAAGTGCTAAATTCTATAGCATGGAATATCTTTTGCCCAAATTGCCAAAACATCTCAGTATGGTATACCTTTTCCATCTCGTTGTCCAACATGTTACCATTGTACAACTGTAATAGAATCCTAGGCATACTTCCATTGTCGTAAATTGAAGGAACCAATGTAGAAGTTAGAAATAACTTAATCATGTCTACAAACTCACCAATAACTCACTGCCATAAAACCTATAAGTGATCAATCTTCTCATCAACGGATGTTTCCAAAATTAGCGTTGAAATGTTGGAGCAACAGTTTTCATAATGAAATACTCCTGAATACATAGGAGATGCGAGCATGCAAAAGGCTGGAAGAACTTCAATGACAGGATCATCTTCATCACTTGGCCCCATCAAGAAAATACTCCTCTCCTTGGCTGGAAATGCTTGTCGATCCATATGTGACGAGAAATTCAAGTCCTATGTTGGCTGAATTGGATGTGGACAACAGCTCGAACTCTATGATCATGTTCACCACCCCACTTCTGAGTCATTCCCTCACAACTAGGAGTTTTACATGGATCCCATATCCTATGATTATTACCAACCATTTTACTAAAATCAAGAAGAGCTCCATCATTCAACTCAAAAGGTGGATTATCAAAAGACGTCTCAGTATCCATCTCAAGCAATTGAACACTACCATTGTCCTCATACTCAACCCAATCCTCCTGTTGATCCAAACTTCTATTTTCTGATTTCTCGGGACAATGAACTAGATCAAAACCCTCTTGAATGTTATCTAGTTCTTCAGTTACTTGACCTACCTCCTTCACCCATTCTTCCTTTTGTTGTTCCCTTAATTGTTTGACCACATAAAGTTGATCTTCCACTTCTAGAAGTGATTTTTCCACCGTAGCCAATCTAAAGGAGAGAATCACCCAGGTTGTCCATTTGATTTATCATTGACAGAAGACACTTATTTTGCAGGGTTCCTGAATTTGTGGAAATAAGAATCTGATTGCAGGGATGATTTTTGTTTATGAGAGGCATAATCTATCTTTTGGAGATCGATTTACAAATTGCAGAGAGATATCTCTAGGTGGTGGTCATCACTCCTTGGGCGGAAGATGTACTTTTCATTTTTTAGGGCCGTACTCTTAGGACGAGGGCCAAATTTTCACTGCTGGCCCGAATTTACTACTGTTGGGTGCTATTTCTCCTTGTTGGACGCACTTTGTTTATTGTTAGGGCCAATTTGGAGTTGTTGGGTGCCTTATATCTACTATTGGGGTCGAGTTACAGCTACTGGGTGCCATATTTCCTTGCTGGGAACCTTATATTTACTGTTGGGTGACATATTTCTTTGTTGGGCGATTATTTCTCATCTCTGGGCCGATATTAGAGTGCCTATGTTATCCTTTTTTTCCTTTTGGGCACATTATTATCTTATTGGCCGTATTCTCTTTGCTGGGATTGCATTCCATTGTCGATTTTTTCATGTTCATGCTTGAGCATATTCCTCTTGTGGGTTGTCTATGTCACTATTATGCCCAGTTGTAACAGGTCAGAATTATTTAAATAAAGATCAGTCTTGTATGGCATTTCCCTTCTTGTTATATTGATATTATTGTGGTATTTATGTAGTCTATGGTTGTAATAGAAATTGCATGCAATTTAACTTGTGTGTGATAATCAATTCCTCAACCCAAACAACAACCATAAATACATAACAACAGTGACAGAGTTTATCTAATGGGGTTTGGGAGTGTGACTACAAAGTGTTTGATAAAACACTTGCATCAGAAAAGCTACAGCAAAACAGAGGAAGTGATGAACAACGAAGATTGGGCATCTCCACCAAATTTTTGGAAAAATCCAAAAGTCAGAATGATCTATATGGATATCAGTGGCCACCCACCTTTTCCAACTGGCTCAAAACAGTTTTCTGGCAATTTTGGCAATTTACTATTTTTAGCAGTTTTCACTTCCGGGGCCATTTTGAGGGCCTAAATGAAGGTTTTTCGGGATCGATCTTTTGAATAATATTCAAAGACATAATTGAGCCCCCAAAATGAATCTCCTCGACGATACCTTTCCAATGGGCTATCATACGCCTAAAACGAAGATCGTATGCAAAAGTTATGACCCTGGGAAGTTAATGTACTAACTTACCCAAATGGGGCCCACATGACTTTTGGCGCTTCATCTCCTAGGGTTAGGTTTTTGTATGTCTAGAGTTTTTGGCATTCATGTTTATTGTAAAAGGCCTTCAGAGCCTCATTGTAATCTTCTTCTTGCGAATGAGCGCAACCGTCACATCTCTTCCCAGAGATAAGCCGCCACCATTCCAGCAAGCTTGTTTCCGCTGCATTTTACAGTTTCAACTTATTTCATTATTGAATAGAAAACTAGTTTTATTGTATCTCTGCTATTTTGTGTTAAGAATCTGTGAATAATCTGTATTCA
>SNQJ01S0006557.1:28575-52635 GCA_010110895.2 Picea sitchensis | reverse complement strand
TCAAGTCAAAGGAAGGCCTTTTTGAATGGTTGGTCATGCCCTTTGGTTTGACAAATGCTCCGGCCACTTTCATGAGGATGATGGACGATATCCTACGACCATTCACCAATAATTTTGTAGTGGTGTATCTAGATGACATTCTCCTTTACAGCAAGACTTGGGCCGAACACTTGCAGCATATTCAGCAGGTTCTGCACACCCTGCGGCAGCACAAGCTATATGTCAACTTGGAAAAATGATCCTTTAGCATGGACAGGGTCCATTACCCAGGCTAGATCATTGATCAGCATGGTGTACATGTGGATCCAGCCAAGATCCAAGTCATCTGTGACTGGCCAGCCCCAACCACACTCACTGAGCTTCGGAGCTTCTTGGGCCTTGCCAATTTCTACTGCAGTTTTGTGTTGGGATTCTCCCATATTGCCTGGGCCCTCAACCAAATCACCACGGGTGGTGGTAAGGAAAAATTTGCGTGGGGCTGGTCCCAACAAAAAGCATTCGATGATTTGAAGCAGCGCTTGTGCTCATCCCCAGTACTTTCACTACCATACCTGCAACATCCCTTTGAGATCGAGACAGATGCTTCAGAATATGTTGTGGGTGGCATTCTCACTCAGCACGACCACCCCGTGGCCTATCATAGTGAGACACTATCTGATGTTGTCCGTAAGTACCCTAATTATGACAAAGAAATGTACTCCATTGTGCAAGCCTACCGCCAGTGGAGACATTACATTCTTGGGAAGGAGACAGACATCCACATTGATCATAAGCCACTACAGTTTATGCAGACACAAGGAAAATTGCAGAATGACCGCCATCAAAATTGGTCCACATACTTGTAACAATTCCACCTCAACATCAAGTATAAAACAGGAAGAACCAATCACGTTGTTGATTGCCTCAGCAGACCACCAGTCGCGGCACTCACCACAGTGCTAGATTCTTGCGGCCATGAGACCTCTGGATGGCCCTAACTCTATGAGACAGACCTGGACTTCGCCACCACCTACCAAATGTTGGGTGCAAACATAGTTGTCGATAATTTCTATCTTCAGGATGAGTTGATGTGTTGTTTGGGCCATATCTGTGTTCCATCAACCGAGCGAGCGAAACTGATCTGGGAATCCCACTACAGTCAGGCGGCATGACACTTTGGCGTTGAAAAGACAGTGGCGATGCTACAGAAACATTTCTACTAGCTGAAACTCTGACAGGAGGTCAACAAGTATATCAGGTCCTGCATTGCCTACGCTATTGCCAAACCAATCACTAAGAAACAAGGCTTGTGCACCCATCTTCCTACTCATGATAGGTCATGGGAATCTGTGTCAATGGACTACATGTCGGGCCTCCCATCCACCAAGCGGGGAAATGACTGTGTTTTTGTGGTTGTTGACCACTTTTCTAAGATGGCGATTATGGTTGCCTACAAGAAGAGCATCACAGCAGAGGCCACTGCCAAGCTCTTCTTTGAACGGGTCTGGGTACATTTTGGACTCCCACAAAAAATTGTCTCAGATAGGGACAGTTGATTTCTCAGCACATTCTGGTCAAACCTCTGGTCACTGCTGAACACCAAGCTAACCAAATCCACAGCCTTCCAACCCCAGACAAATGGCCAAACTGAGGTCGTAAATCGAATGGTCGTGCATATCCTTCACATGTATAATTCAAAGCACCCTCACACATGGGATGAGAGCCTTCTCTATGTCTAGCATAGCTACAACCAAGCCATGCATAGCTCAACCGGCCACAGCCCCTTTCAGGTGGGGCTGGGATTCTAACCATTGGGTCCCATAGATGTTGCACTTCCCCTTGCGGTCACCTCAACCGACTCATCTCCTATTCCAACTGAAGCTGAAAAAGCCACTCTGTTCATTGAGCGGATCCAACACATCCACCAACAGGTTCAAGATATCCTACAAAAGTCCAATGACAAGTAAAAATAACGCCATGATCAACATCGGGTGCCACGTAAGTTTTAGGTGGGAGACAAAGTTTGGTTTCACTTGCAGAAAGAATGCCTTACAGGACCCCATCGGAAGCTTTTCCCACTCCATTATGGATCGTACACCATCACCAAGGCCATGGGGGATAATGCTTTTGAGCTCAACATTCCTCCTTTCCTTGGCCTACACCCAATATTCAACGTGGATCTCCTTCGCCCTTATTTCCCACCATTATTGGACACCTCAGACGTAGCAGAATAGCTAACACCAATAGAGATCAACCTCGACTGCATCCAAAAGGTGTCCAGCGATCAGATTGTGGACACACAGATCAAGGTAACTCGACAACAAAGGATCTAGCTTTATCGAGTCGTCAAAGCAGGGCAACTCCTGCACCAAGGCAAGTGGCTCACCCGGGGCCAAATTCAGCAGAAATTTCCTCATCTAATGAGGGAACTCAACGCAATGGAGACCATTTCTTCCTAAGGAGGGAGGATTGATATATATGGATATCGGTGGCCACCCACCTTTTCCAACTGGCTCAAAACAATTTTCTGGCAATTTTGGCAATTTACTATTTTTAGCAGTTTTCACTTCCGGGGCCATTTTAAGGGCCTAAATGAAGGTTTTTCTGGATCGAGCTTGTATATGAAAGCCTAAGGAATAATTGAGCCCCCAAAATGAATCTCCTCGATGATACCTTTCCAACGTGATATCATACGCCTAAAACGGAGATCGTATGCAAAAGTTACGACCCCGGGAAGTTAATGTACTAACTTACCCAAATGGGGTCCACATGACTTTTGGTGCTTCATCTCCTAGGGTTAGGTTTTTGGATGTTTAGGGTTTTTGGCATTCCTATTTATTGTAAAAGGCCTTCAGAACCTCATTGTAATCTTCTTCTTGCAAATGAGCACAACCGTCACATCTCTTCTAAGAGATAAGATGCCACCATTCCAACAAGCTTGTTTCCATTGCATTTTACAGTTTCAGCTTATTTCATTATTGAATAGAAAACCATTTTTACTGTATCTCTACTATTTTGTTTTAAGAATCTGTTAATAATCTATATTCATTTCGTTCTGCTCATAAAATCCAGATCACAGAAATTGTCAAAAATATTACAACCTTAGACACAAATAGAATTTCTGATTGGTTGGGACACTATAGTGGTATCAGAGCTGGTTTTCGTGCCAGCCTGTGAGTGCATGCACTCGTAATGTTTCCGAAGATCTTTCCAACCTGTTGAGTTGTCTTATTCAGAAAATGTTAGAGCTATAACAGTGAAGTCCAACAATGGTATCAACAGAATATGGGAAACTAAGGTACAAACAGAATCAAACCATGGGGCCTCTCAGCGAAGAAGAATTTTTTTGGGAAGTTTATAGAGAATATAAAGCATTGGGAGAAGAGTTTCACACTCATATTTCATTTGTTGATTTCATGGACATTAAGATAGAGTATGATCAAATATTGCAAAGGAAAAAGGAAAATTTGTGTAGGAAGCTTTACATTGCAAGTATGAAGCTTGAAGACCCATCTCAATCAAAAGAAGTTCTTCTTAGTACTTTGGAGGAAGTTGAAATTTGTTTAAAAACGATTGATCAATCACCCTCTCACATATTGAAATTATCAGTGAGTCCATCGATGTATGCCTTGGTTAAGTCAGAGTTCTTGAGACATTCAGACGATGAGATTAAGCTGATGGTTACTTCTTGTTTGAGTGAAATCATGAGAATTTCAGCGCCTAAAACTCCATACAATGACAACATGATGAAGGAGATATTTCAGTTGATTAAGAAGAGTTTCCATAGGTTGGATGATACTAGACAACCTTCTTTTGATAGGAGGGTAAGAATTTTAGAAATTGTTGCTAATGTTAGATCCTATGTGGTGATGATTGATCTCAAATGTGATGATTTGATACTTAGAATGTTTCAGTGCTTCTTTGCCAAAATCAGAAAATATCATGTAGGGAATGTTATAACAGCAATGCAAATTATTTTGTCTCTGATTTTAGATGAGGATGATGATATATCCAAGCAATTGATATCTAACGTGTTGGCCATTTGGAGAAAGGAGCAGGTTGTTTCAGCGATAGCTCATGAGTTATCAAAAAGATTACTTGAGCAGAAAATTGAGAAGATTAAATACCGGTTGACTGAAGAGGAATTGATTTCTTTGGGTTTACATGTTACAGGACCTCCTAAAATGAGAAAAAACCAAATAAGAAGAGATAAGCGTTGTTTCACATTCCAAGGTGCTTGGACGTCTAGTCACATTTGTGGGTAGAACAAAGAAGGTGATTTAATGACTCCTACTACATGTTCATCACAGCCAATTGATGATGTGAATAAAGAGGAAATTGAGACAATAGAGTTTGAAGAAAATGCCTTATCTATATGTATGACAAAGCTCCAAGATGACAAAACAACAACTTTGGGTGCAAATTTAGATCAATCCAGTAAGGATTATGAGGCCTATGGTGACGTTGACAACACCTTTGAAAAGTATGATGGTTCATGTATTCTTTTTAGCAACGGTTTACTAATGCATGATTATGACATTCATAATGAAGTTTTGGAAGTAGGAATAGTGAACTTGGAAAATTCCAAATTTGATGAGGAGGCTTCCTTGATAAAATAAAAAATGAGAAGAATCAACAGGAAGGGGATTTATCAAATGAACCTGAGTTTATTGTGGGTATAGAAAATGTAGTTACAATAGTGGATGAATTTCCTTTTGACCAAGGTATCGTCCTAACCTCAAATCAGGAATTATGCAAAGAGAATGTTATAGAGGAAGCTGATTTTGATTTTTGGCCCAATGAGTCACATAATTTGAAGAAACAATTATCGGTGACAACTGAAAATGAAGTGCAGATTTTACCTAAACTAGATGGCATGGAAATACTTGTTGAGGTTTTAATCCACAAGACACAAAGAAATCAGTGTGAACAAATTTCTTTTTTTACTAATTTGCAAACTATAAAGAGCGCAATGGAAAAGAAAAAAGTAAAAGTTAGTGAGCTCACCATTGATCTTAATTCCATGAAGCTTGCACTAGAGAATGACCGAGAGACACTTCTAGAAGTGGAAGATCAGCTTTATGTTCTCAAACAATTAAGGGAACAACAAAAGGAAGAATGGGCGAAGGAGGTGGGGCAAGTAACTAAAGAACTAGATAGCATTCAAGAGGGTTTTGATCTAGTTCATTGTCTCGAGAAATCAGAAAATAGAAGTTTGGAAAAGCATGAGGATTGGGTTGAGCATGAGGACAATGATAGTGCTCAATTGTTTGAGATGGATACTGAGACGTCTTTTGATAATCCACCTTTTGAGTTGAATGATGGAGCTCTTCTTGATTTCAGTGAAATGGTTGGTAATAATCATAGGATATGGGATCCAAGTGAAATTCCTAGTTGTGAGGGAATGACTCAGAAGTGGGGTGGTGAACATGATCGTAGAGTTGGAGTTGTTGTCCACATCCAATTCAACCAACATAGGACTTGGATTTCTTGTGTTTGTCTCAAGGAATGGTTGAGGAATTTATTGTCACACATAAGTTAAATTGCATGCAATTTCTATTACATCCAAATACTACAGAAATACAACAATAATATCAATATAACAAGAAGAGAAATGCCATACAACGACTTATCTTTATTTAAATAATTATGACCTACTATAGCTGGGCAGAATAGTGACATAGACAACCCACGAGAGGAATATGCTCAAGCATGAACTGAAACAACTCCACAATAGAATGCAATCCCAGCAAAGAGAATACGGCCAGTAAGATAATAACTCGCCCAGCAGGAAAAAAGGATAAAACAACCACTCTAATATCAGCCCAGAGATGAGTAATAATCGCCCAACAAAGAAATATGTCACCCAGCAGTAAATATAAGGTTCCCAGCAAGGAAATATGGCACCAAGTAGCTGTAACTCGACCCCAGCAGTAGATATAAGGCACTAACATCTCTAAATTGGCCCTAACAATAGACAAAATGAAATAGCACCCAACAGTAGTAAATTTGAGCCAGCAGTGAAGATTTGGCCCTCTTCCTAAGAGTACGGCCCTAAAAAATGAAAAGTACACCTTCCACCCAAGGAGTGACGACCACCACCTAGAGATCTCTCTCTGCAATTTGTAAATCGATCTCCAAAAGATAGATTATGCCTCCCACAAACAAAACTCAGCCCTGCAATCAACTTCTTATTTCCACAAATTGAAGAACCCTGCAAAATAAGTGTCTTTTGTCTATGATAAATCAAATGGACAACTTGGGTGATTCTCTCCTTTAGAGTGGCTAGGGTGGAATCTTTCACCACTGAAACCAAGCTTGATTAGCTAGGGTGGATCTCTCACCACCGAAACCAATCCAACTAGGGTTTACTCCAAACCCCTAAAGGCTCCAAGAGCTCTCCAAGTCAAATCACAATAATCATATCACATAATGGGAGGATATAAGCCCCTACCTTTCTTTTATACCTCCTTTCACCTTTTTCCATTCAAGTGACTTTTAATTCATCTTTAACATTTTCTCATAAAATCACTTTATTAATAATTAATTCACCTTTTTAACCCCGGAAAGTGATTAATTCACCATTATAACTTCTCTGCTAACTAAAAGTCACTTTTCATCATTCCATCCTGTAAATGTTTTCACCCCGGTTCCAACGAGCTATTACACTAAGGTATTTCTCCAAGAAACAAACTCCAAATAGTACCTTTAGTGTAATTAATTAAAATATGTCCAATAATAACCTCATTTTATGGGAATCGTCGGAATGCAACAGAACCAAGAACAAGTTGTGCGTAATTGATCTCGATGATGAATAATGATAAATAAACTAAGTCAGGCCCCATAAAAACCCCCCAAACCTTATGGGCTCACTGATGACCTAGTATCACCCCTCTGACCTGGCTAACTTAAACCTTTTGAAGTAACTCTAGTCGCATAATAAGGGAATCCAAAAATGGGGACATGCCATATTGAAGTGATCACCTTACAGAATCGATATTGTGAGGTAATCAGTTGTTTTAACCGTGCTCAGACCCCTTTAATAAGCAAGCTTGTTGTGGATGAAGAGTTGTTGTTGGCGTCTAGCATGAAAATGTGCTTTATTGCTACAAGAAAGAAGGGATAACCCTTCCCTATTTGAGGGGAGGTGAGGTAAGGTGTAACGTGTTTCAAGGCTATGCATATTGAAAGTTATGCGTAACGTATTGGAAGCTAAGTAAGATAATAGATATAGGGTCGTGTTTTCATATTACAGGGAAGAGCTAGCTCAGGTAATACTAGGTCCCGAAAGACTATTTCTTCCCCTCAAAGAGCTAGCTAGAAGGTAGGGTTATCCCTATATTTATTCCCCTCACCCGCAATAGGTTTCACATTTTCACCCTCGCCCTTGGGTGAGGGAGAGCCAATAAACAATATTAACGCTCGACCATACGGAGAGAGACCTTATTGCCTTCCTGGACATTCACGGACGATGGACATTATACGAACAAAAGATATATGGGGCCCTTCAGGGTTATTCAAGGCCCGTTATTTGTGATTTAATAGTGGTCTATCTCTCCTTTCCTTCCTTGACATTAATGGGATAGGTACACTAGGCTGACTTCAAATGGAATTAAGGAGGTTGACTTTAACAATGCCTTGTTGATGGCCATTATATAGCGGTTTATCTCTTCAAAATTCCCTTCTTTTTAAATAGTAAGGAAGAGATGTGACTTTGCTTATCTCTTTAGTATAGTCCTTAAGAGAAGAACTACCTTTTAGGGGGAAATAGAGTAACTATCCTTCTTCCAGCCTTAAGGTGAAGGGGAAGGTGAATAACACCTAAAATCCTTACAGGGTGAGGGTGTTCCTATCCTTATAACCTTAAGAGAGGGAAGGGGAAGAACTCCAAGCTAGCCTTACAGGGCAGGCATAGTCTCTTCCTTCCATCCTTAAGGGAAGGGGAATGCTCAGACCTCAAATAAAACCTAATGGGGCATGCAGAGTCACTATCCTCCACATCCTTATCCTTAAGGGAGGGAAGGGTAAGAACACCTTAAAGACCTTAGTGGTGAGAGTGTACATATCCTTCCAACTACCTTAAGAGAAGAAAGGGGAAGGAGAGGCACTCCAGCAAGCCTAATGGAGTCAGGGAGCACCTATCCTTTCTTTCCACGTCCTTCTCGATTATCGCAAGGCCCATCCTTTACTCTTACGGTTGACCTAAGTTGTAAGTATGGGGTGTGATATGTGACATATTATTATATGTTAACACGGTCGCAATACTTCTCTATCTCACATTTTCATCGATTTCCTCTCCCTAATGGCCTTCGTGTCGTCAATAACCTCACCCTCCCTATGGTCGGTTGAGCGACTCGTAAACTCGCCCCTTAGGAAATAAATGTGAGCAAAGCGAACATGTAGTAGTTTGTTGCAAGAAGGAAAGGATTCATATCATGAGTGATGAGCCTGTAAGTTCAATTACTCTCTCTATGAAGGGTAACATCTCACTTTCCTCAATGAATTTCACAACTTCTCAGAGAAAACCAGCTATGAGATAAGGTGGTTAGTTCCTTAGGTTTGGGAGAGGAGAGATCCTGAATTCTTGTTGTTGGGATGTGACATTTCATAGGCAATTATCTAGGTCAATATTTACGAAGGAAAGAAACATATATAATAGAGTTAGTGACAGACGTACAATCGGATCGGGTATTGTGAACGTATGAATAGAGGAATTGGTTGACTTCTAGAAGAAGTGGGAATATTTTTAACAGGGTTGACTAATTAATGGAACTGGGCCGAATTAAACCGACCGCCTCTCACAATTCAACCAACCCACTTGGATCAACTGAGACTGACCGATCAACCCATCCAATAGAGAAGAAGAACGACCAATTGACTGATATGGACCAATAGGGAAAGAAAACCAACAACCCAAGCCCAAGAAATAAAATCATCCATCAAGTATATAGGGGAGCAACGGGACCCAGATAAGCAAGTAATCAAGAATTAAATCCCTTTTCCTTGCAGGTGCAGGAACAACCAATCAGAGATTAGCCATTAAGAGATAACAGACAATCATATAAGATAAAAGCTTGAGGAATAGCCCAGGCCAAGCCCAAGAAAGAAAATCCATATCATCTAAGGGTAATTTCATTTGAAGGTAAGACATATTAGGGGGGCATATTGTTGCTTCCATGTATTATCTGGTGCGTAGGGCTTCGCGTGTTATCCAAATAGCTTTGGGAGTGAGCTAGATAGATAGGGACGGTTTAGATCTATTATTTGATCACTGATTTGGAAGGGTTAGATCAATAGGGAGCTAGATATATCAGCTAGATCAATGACCAATGAATAAAGAAATATATCCATTATTCGAGAGGAACAGTTTGTTGAGTAGAGTGAGTTCCCCGATAAGCACAGGAAATCGAGCAACCAAGCATTAAATCTCTTTTCCTTTCCAACTTAGAGAAATAGTTGTTGATTTTTCAATAGGAAAGGATTAAGCATGAAGTTTATTCCATTTTAGCATTTTACTTAAACCATAAACAATTTTGTTGCAGCAACCAAGATCGCAAGAAGAAACACCATGCACAAGTACACAAGAAGTATCCTGGGAAACCCTTCTCAACAAGGGAAGAAAACCCAGCCAATCCTTTGTTATATTCTTCAAGAGAAAGACTGCCAACACCAAGAAAACCTAGCACACAAAAGGGTGCTTACAAACTCTGTTACAAAAATCGGCGATAAATCGCCAAAAATCACGATTTTTTGTCAAAAACGATTTTTTCTAAAAAAATTGCTGAAAAAATCGGGCAATTTTTTCTAAAAAAATTGCTGAAAAAATCAGGCGAGTTTTTGGCGATTTTTTAGGAAAAAATCGCCAATAAATCACGGGTCGATGGAAAAAATCTCCTGTGTAAAAACAATTAGAAACTCTGTGCGTTTAAGGGTTCGTGAGGGATTTTTTTGACTTTTATTTGTGCATTTAGCCAAGGAGGAGAGCCAAGCCATCCAACCAGCCAACGAAGAGTTTGTCATTGGTGGATTCAAGGGTCATATTTGTGGATTTGGCATTGGAATTTTTAGTCCATTTCATTGTTTTTGCATTCGGAGGTAAGTAAAAAAAATTGCCCATTATTTATCATTTTTCCACCATAGATTTTCATAGGTTTTCAATGGAAATGAGTTTTACATCTTCAAAATAGATTTTTGATGGATCAAAAACCATTTTTTCCATTGTTATGTGATTTTCTTTCTTACCATGTATGCCCAAAAAAGTTTTTGGGATTTTACTGCCCAAGGTTGATGTAAATTAGTTTAAAAAAAATTATGTCTATTTCGGGTTCAAAACCAAGTTCGAATGCTAGATACATAAATGATTTATCTCTCATTTTTAAATTTTCATTTTTTCATCAATACCACATGCTAAAAAATGATTTTTTTTTGCCCTAGGTTCATACTTTTCCATATTAAATATGACAAAGCCATTGGATCCATTATGGGAGTATGGTGAGCTTGATCCTCCAGGGAATCGACAACATCTCTCATGCAAGCTATGTGGGAAAGTATTGAACGGTGGGGTATACCGGCTAAAATACCACCTTGCGAAAATTGCAGGGAATGAGGTGGAGATTTGTCCCAGTTCAAGCCTGGAACTTGTTGCGAAGGCCACAAAAACAATTGAAGAGTATGCAGAAAACAAAAAGTACACAGAAGCCAAGAAAAAAGAAATGGCTTCAAGATCGAAGTCAAGGGCAAGCACACACACTCATGGGGAAATGGGAGTGGATCCTAATGAGATCCACTCCTCATAGTCTTTAATGCCTACAACAACATCATCATATTTTATGCCAAGAACCACGCCAACAACATCATCATATTTTTATGCCAAGAACCACTGTGCGTAACCACTATCAAGTCCATGCTGTTGAAAAAAAAAAAAAAAAAGAAGCAGACAAACTTGTGGGTAGATGCCTTCTATGGAGTGATATTCCATTCAATTTTTCTAGGAACCCATTCTATGTGTCCATGTTTGAGGCTACTAGTAGTGTTGGTCTGGGGTATAAGCCCCCCACTTATGAGGAGTTGAGAGGGCCCATCCTTCAAAATGAAAAGGTCGATTGCACTCAGAGGTTGCAGGAGATTCAAGATTCATGGCAGTTCACAGGATGCATGGTGATGTTAGATGGTTGGATTGATGGGAAGTTTAGGACCCTTCTCAATTTCTTGGTTCATTGTCCCAGGGGGACAATGTTTTTGAAATCTGTGGATGCATCTGCACATGTCAAGGATGCAGCATTACTTTGTGATTTTTTGGATGGGTTCATCCAAGAGGTAGGTATGCATCATGTTTTCCAAGTCATAACGGACAATTCTATAAATTATGTGGTTGTTGGTAGGATGCTTATGTCCAGGTATCCTAGACTGTTTTGGACTCCTTGTGTCGTTCATTGCCTTGACTTGATGTTAGAGGATATGGGAAAGCTTGATTGGATCAAGGAGGCCATTGATTAAGCAAGGAGCATCACAAAATCCATATACAATCATGCTTATGTACTTATCTTGATGAGACAATTCACAGGTGACAAAGATTTGTTGCATCCTACCATCACACGCTTTGCCACTACTTTTATTTATCTTAATTCTCTTTTGAATTCTAGGTGGGAATTGTAGACAATGTTCCTTTCACCTAAGTGGCGTGCTTTATCATTTAGAAGTAAACCAGAGGGGCAAGCCATTATGAGGCTAGTTGCATACCAGGAGATCTTTTGGGATGCGGTGAATGAGGTGTGCACCATCAGTGAACCTTTGGTAAAGGTTCTTCTCTTAGTCAATGGGGACAAGCCCGCAATGGGCTACCTATATGAGGCCATGGATAGGGCCAAAGAGTCCATTCGTGATTATTATGTGGACAAGGGGGATCAAGGGCATGAGAGAAAAGAAATGATATGGATGGTGATTGATGACCGATGGAACAACACACTCCATCGCCCCATCCATGCTGCAAGGTTATACCTCAACCCTAAATTCTCTTACAGCTATGGCTTCAGGTTTGATTCAAAGGTTATGTCTGGCTTCTTTGAGTGTGTCCAAAGGATGGTGCCAAGTGCAGCTGAACGATTAGAGCTTTCCCAAGAGTTGGAACTCTATAAGAGGCCCATTGGCTTATTTGGGTTTGAGATGGCCATAAATGATAGGAAGAACATAATTCCAAGTAAGTTTCACCTTGTTTTAACTTTTAACTTTTAAGTTTCAAAATACATTTTTCAAATTTCAATTTGTCTTCTCTTGTGTTTCAACTTTCTCTAATTCGTTGTATATACTTGGTGGGAAAACTATGGCGCAAAGGTACCTATTCTACAGAAGATGGAAATCCAGGTGCTTAGCCAAACATGTAGTTGTTTTGGTTGTGAGCGCAACTGGAGTGTATTTGAAAAAATACATACCAAAAGGCGGAACAGGTTAGAGAATTTCAAATGAAATTTCAAATTCATTATAAAATTATAAATTATTAACTTGTCATTTAAATTTTATACTCCTTTACATTCTAATAAATTAATTTATGATCCTCTTATAGGTTGGATACCTCACTCCTTAATGATTTGGTCTACGTCTCCTACAATCTGAGGTTATGGGTGAAGCATCTTGAGATAAAAATTGATGCGAAGGCCATTTCATTGGATGGGATTGACACCACTGGAGCATGGAGGGTCGAGGTTGAGGAACCTGTTATTGAGACCACCCTTGATTGGCTAGAGGATAGTGGTGATGATCATGGTATCTTTGAGGACTTGGATCAGGATGTTTCAGAGGATATTCCGTTTCATGTTGAGTCTGCAAGTGAGAACAATAGGATAGACCAGAATATGATTTTGGAGCAACAAAAGAAGAAGTTGAAGAAATTTCAGATTGGGAAAAAGGCTTCAAAGATTTACCCAAGGCCATTCCTGCAAAATATCTTTAGATGCTTCATATCCCTAAAAGGGAATAATCTATCTCTCATTCTAGTTATTTCCTTCCTCCCTCTCCTAACCCTTCTTTTGGACCTCCTCCTCCTCTTCCTAGTATGGATGTTATAATTTCTGAAGACGCTTCTTCTACTCCCACTAACAAATTCCATTTTGGTGTAGATAGTCTGAATAAATTAATATCCCAAATGCATGAACAACTTGTTCTCAATATAGCGTGCCAAAAGAAAGCAGAAATTAGAGATGTCATCCATATTTTAGGAAATTGGGTGACATATAAAAAGACTCAAGATCCAACCTATTGTAGCTCAAGTTGTAGGTTGGGAAAATTTCATCCCAACCATGAAACAAGTGCTACAACTTGGGAATCCTACACCCAATGTTACCTCGATGTAGGTCCCACACTTCAAGGGTGACTAGGTCACTCTAGAGAGGCGATCCCGGTGACCATAGGGGGATTGAGATGGAGATGAAGATGGATGGAAATGAAGCCCCTATAGGTCAAGTCTAAGTGGAGTGAAAGGTGGAAAGAGATGACTTGCAAATCAATAAATTGTTTCCCCATAGGTATAACACTTCTCTGGATGATTGTACCTACCCGCGACACAAGAAAAGACACTTTGCAATAGTATATGTTATTTGGATAAAAAAATTAAGCTTGTTTTCCCTAATTTGCAGCAATGGATAACAATATATATCAGCAAGAAAAAGGTACTATAACTTTCTCAATAAATGATAAAGATCAAGTAGAAAATGCAAGAGAAAAACTAGTAAATAACTAGCTAAACTCAAGATGAAAAACCAATACTCTTAGCATAAAAGATAAGGTTGTTGTAAACACTTGTGTGCAACAAATGTTATCAGCCTTATGTCTGTAACATTCAATGTATTACAGAAATAAAATCAGCCATTTAAATTTCCTGAAACTTTGCCAAAAAGTGTGTTAGGACAAGGAGAGTAAGTGTGCAAACTTTGAGCAAAAACCAATGGTTGATAAGAGAGTTATTAAAGGAAGTAAGTTAGGGTTTTTGCATCCCTAATGGCTTAAGATGCAATTTTGTAACAGCATCAATAAGTAGCCCCTAGATGGGGATGCCCTAGTGGTTGTGTGTAATGTCCCCCACCTCTTGATGAAGAGGTTTGGAGAGACTCAGTAGTCTAATCATCCCCACTAAACCATAGTCTCATGGAGCATGAGGAAAAGTCAGCTAAACTCAATGTTATAATTTGAAGTTGACTTGAAAAGGTTAAAAGTAACTCACTGAAGAATTAGAATGCTTGAGGTTGAGTTAGGAGTTAAACCTAAGGGTTAACTTAACTCAACAGAGGAATAGAAAGGAGGTATAAAGGAAAGCCTAGGGCGCACCTCTCATGCATCTTGGATTATTATTGCAAATTGCTTTTGGGCTATTGAGCACACAGTTTTGAGAGTTTTGAGAATACAAACCCTAGAGAACAATTCGGTGGTAAAATATTTGACCTATCTTGTTCCAAGCTTGGTCTCGGGGATGAAATACTCCACCCACACCATTCTACAACATTCACAGTTATCATCACTCATCCAGGACGTCTGTAGGTCGTACCCTTGAGGGTTTTCAGTAGGAGGGTGCACCATTCAGTGAGGGAAGTTTGATCTAGGAGATTGGCAGGGCTTTGGGACATTCTAAGACTTGGGTTTTTCTTGTAGGGCCTTGATCATCAATTCTAGTGCATTTTGAGAGGGATATTCTTGTTGGATGATTTCCTAGAGCATTGGCACAATTTGGAGAGAAGGAGTGCGCTATAGAGATTAAGATCTACTCATTTTGGAGGGGTTATACCTCATATATGAAATTTAGACTTCACCTAGTGACTTGCAATGTCCCGATCTATGTTTCTATGAAGTTTCAAGCTATTTGGAGGTCTCTTTCATCTAGGCTGAATTATTGGGAATTGACAGGATCCAAGAGGGCGCAATTTCACTTAGGGTTTCAGCATTTGGAGGAACATCCCTTGGTATTTTGGTTTGAAACTTCAGGAGGGGGTTCTACTCACCTCGATCTATCATTCTATAGGATTTGGAGTCATTTGGAGGCTTCCATCACCCAGGCCGAAATATTGAGTCTTCTTAGCTCTTCAGGAGGACGTGCCATCAACCAGGGAGTTTGGAATTGACCCTGGTACTTCTTGTATTGGTCTTCATTTTGTATCTAGCCTTTGGAGGCTTACATCTTCTTATCGATATCTTTTTGTAGCAGCTCATATCTTCTCTCTTGGAGCTATCTGATGTTATTCCAAATCTGCATCCTTATTGTATCAAGTTCTTTCTTATTATATCAATAAAGGTCAGATCTATGTTGTTTGGTTCCATATCTTGTGTTATTGGTCATATATTGTATGTCATTGTTATATATTTATATCTATGCTTTGTAATTGAAATATAAACCCTAATACATAACTCATAAGTAAACCTGCAAGCAAACACACATCTATCAGTAAACAATGAGCAATTAGTGTTCCAAGCGAAAAAAATTGGCTTGGGAACATTACAATGGTATCAAAGCATTGATCCTCCCATCCTATGAGGGTTAGCGCATGCAGAAGTTCAGTGCAATTTATATGGGCAGAAGAAGGAAACAGATGGGTGAGGTAGAGGTCGAAATGGAAGGATCAGGTGAGGACAATGAGCCACGGGCTTGGGTACAAAAACTAGACACTTACCTGCAGCTTAACCCAATGAGAGATATGGATGCCATCAAGTTTTCCACCATGTATGTGGAGGGAAAAGATCATGACTGGTAGTACCATGGGTTAGCTACCCTTGGCCACAATCAGATAGTGGCATAAACAGAGTTTACACAGAGGCTTATTGACAGGTTTGACCAGGGGGATCCAGAACTCCATTTCATGGAACTCACACAATTCAGACAGATTGGATCACCTGAGGTATATATTGAGGAGTTTCAGAGGATAGAAGTCATGGTACAATACGTGTCAAAGTCAAGACTCGTGATGCTTTTCATAGAGGGTTTGATGGAATCCTTAAAGGGTTGGGTTAAGGCTTTCAAGCCTACCAACTTGCAGGATGCTATATGGAGGATGAGAGATCTAGGCCCAACAACGAAATCTAAGTTTATGCCTAGACCACCTCTAAACACCGGAGGAAGAGACCAAAGACCCCCAATGAATCCAGGAGGAAGAGACCCAAGGGGGTTGGACAAGGGAAGAGGTAGGATGGATGAGAACACAAGGAAGGAACTAAGAAGAAAGCAGTTATGCTATACATGCAAAGAGCCTTGGGATCCATCCCACAAGTGCATGGGCAGAGGCAAGGCCCACTACATTGAGGTTACTTCAGACAATGAAGGGAGGAATATTTCGGCCACCTGCACAATATAGAAGCAGATACCACCAAAACTGCTGAAGAAGAAGGTCCAGGTCATGACAAGACAACAGAAGAGAAGGCTACGTTAGAATCCATCAATGGGGTACCCAAGTATAACACCTTCAGGATGAGAGGGGTACTACAACGATAGAAGGTTTCGGTTCTCATTAATGGGGGTGCTTCACACAACTTCATTGACACAACACTGCTACAGAGGAGGCACATACCCATAGTTGAATTTGAAGGACTCAAGGTGGAGGTAGCAGGAGGAAGCACCATGCCCTGTAACAAGTATATTCTAGGGATGAAGCTTACACTGGGTAGACATGACTTAGCACAGGACTTCTATGTGATGGACCTCCCTGATACAAACATCATCCTTGGAGTTCAGTGGTTTAGTACATTGGTACCAATCACCACCAACTAAAAGACTATGGAGATGTCTTTCACAGAGGAAAGTGGGAGAAAGGTAGTTCTCGGGGGCATGTCAGGAAACACAACTAGGGTGGTTACAACAAAGCGCATGGAGGCCATTTTCAGAAGAGAGTACATTGTATATGTTGTTGAGTGTAGGATTTCAGTACGTGTGGACAAGGAAGGAAAGGCTCACTATGCACCAAAGATTCAAAGGATCATTGACAAACATAGCAAGGTGTTTGGAGCCATTCTACCTGAATTACCACCAGATAGGGGGTTTGAGCATATCATAGAGCTGGAAGAGGGAGAAAAACCAGTCATCACCACTCCCTACAGACACCCAAATAAGTACAAAGATGAGATAGAAAAGGCCATCAAAGAACTTGGTGACATTAGACCAAGTTCCAGTCCTTTTGCATCTTCAGTAGTACTAGTGAAGAAGAAGGATGGAACCATGTGCATGTGCATTGATTTTAGGGCATTGAACAAGAAAACTATTAATAACAGATATCCCATTCTGAGTATTGATGAGATATTGGATGAGCTCCATGGGGTGGTTTACTTCACCAAGATTGACCTGTGCTCTAGCTATCATCAAATCAAAATGACTGAGCAGGACATCCCCAAAACTGCCTTCAGGTGTCACTACGACCACTAGGAATTCCTAGTGATGCCATTTGGATTGACCAATGCACCAACCACATTTCAATCTTGCATAAATCATGTCTTCAACAAGCAGTTAAGGAAGCACCTTCTAGTGCTCTTTGATCACTTGTTGATCTATAGCAAAACTTGGGAGGAACATATGCAGCATGTGGAACATATTCTAGCCATCATGGAGGACAAATCCTTGTATGAAAAAGAGTCCAAATGTGAGTTTGGAATGACAAAGGTCCTCTATATGGGACACATCATTGGAGTAAAAGGGGTACAGGTACACCAAGAGAAGATCAATGCCATACCTGACGGGCCCACACCTAAGACCCTTACAGAGTTGAGGGGGTTTCTCGACATTTGCAGTTATTATTGGAGGTTCGTTAAGGGGTCCTCACAACTTTTTACACCCTTGACCGATATAACCAAGAAAGGGGCTTTCAGATGGAGTACAGAGGTACAGTCGACATTTGACAAAATGAAAAAAGTAATGAGCACATGCCCAGTTTTATCCCTACCATATTTCGACCAACCCTTCACATTGGAGTGTGATGCCTCTAAGGAGGGCATTGGGGTCATACTTATGAAGAATAGGTACCCCCTTGCCTATGAGAGCAGAAATTTGAGCTGCCCTGATCTTCTCTATACTATCTACGATAAAGAAATCCTGGCCATCATGCATGCCTTGGCCAAATTCATGCAATGCTTGGTAGGAGAAAGATTTGTAGTGAGATCAGATCACAACAACCTTAAGTGCTTCTTGGAACAGAAGGACTTGAATGAGAGGCAACATAAGTGGGTTAGAAAAATACAGACCTATGATTTCAACATTGAATTTGTCAAGGGGAAGAATAATGTAGTGGCAAATGCATTATCTATAAGGCCATCAGTTTAGGGTATGATTGATATTTCAATTGACTGGAAGGCCCACCTTCTGGTGGAATACTCAAAAAATTAGTTCGCTTGTCAGTTGATGGATGGGTGGATATAGGATGACAACTTCATAATCATAGATGACATCATCTACTACAAGGGCTTAATCTTCTTGGTTCCTGAGTCAGACTTTACGGCCAAGGTATTACAAGCATGTCATGATTCACTGGTGGTAGGGCACCAAGGTATTGTAAAACATACAGGCATGTAATGGAAAGGTTTTCATGGAAAGGTCTCAAAGAAAATGTAGTGTGCCACATCAAAGAGTCGTCTACTTGTCAGGAAAACAAGGATGAGCATACACATCCAGCAGGACTGTTACAACCTCTACCCATCCCAGAGCACAAATGGGAAATCATCTCTATGGACTTCATCACAGGATTGCCCAGGCCACAGGGGAAAGATTGTATTTTTGTGGTGGTGGATAGGTTAACTAAATTTGCACACTTTTTCTCCATTGCCACAAACTTCAATGTAGCACAAGTTGCAAATTTATTCTTCAAGGAGATATTCAAACTACATGGTTTACCCAAGACCATTGTTAGTGACAGGGATAACTGATTTATGAGCACCTCTTGGTAGGAGTTATTCAGACTGGTTGGCGCAACCTTGACCCCTAACACCAGTTACCACCCTCAGACTGATGGGCAAACCGAAATAGTCAACAAGTGGGTGGAAGGCTACCTTAGAAATTATGTAGCAGGTCAACAGAAAGCATGGGTTAGGTGGATACACCTGGGGGAATATTGTAACAACACCACTTATCACATGTCCATTGGTATGACTCCATTCAGGTCCTTGTACAGTTATGACCCTCTCTCCTTTATAGAGATTTCTTTCAGTGATAGCAGAGCTCCTATGGTATAGGATTGGGTGCAGCAGAGTCAGGACATACTCAGGGAATTAAAAGATCATCTACAAAGGGCACATAATCAGCAGAAGGTCCAGGCAGACAAACACAAGGTAGAGCGTACTTTTGAGGTTGGTGACTTGGTCTACTTAAGGTTCCAACTGTACAGACAGGCTTCTATCAAAAGAAGTGGAGCAGAAAATATCCAACCCCGATTCTTTGGACCCTACAAGATCAATAGGAAGGTATGGGTCGTGGCTTATGAACTTGAGCTTCCACAGGGCAGAAATATACACAACGTATTCCATGTGTCATGCTTGAAGAAGGCCATTGGCCAACACATCACCCCACTTGAGGTATTGACACCCTTAGTTGAAGAGGGGAAATTGATACTAATGCCAGAGGAAATACTAGAGGTTCAGGAGAAGAAACTCAAGAGGAGGAGCATCAAGGAATACTTAGTCAAATGGAAGGACTTGCCTATTGAGGATGCTACGTGGGAGAATGAACATACAATACAGGAGACAAGCTCCAAATTGCTTGTGGACAAGAAATTTCTAGTAGGGGAGACTGTAATGCCCCCCACCTCTTGATGAAGAGGTTTGGAGAAACTTGATAGTCTAGTCATCCCCACTAGACTATAGTCTCATGTCGCATGGGGAAAAGTCGGCCAAACTCAATGTTATAATTTGAATTTCACTTGAAAAGGTAAAAAGTAACTCACTAAAGAATTAGAATGCTTGAGGTTGAGTTAGGAGTTGAACCTAAGGGTTAACTTAACTCAACAGAGGAATAGAAATGAGGTATAAAGGAAAGCCTAGGACGCACCTCTCATGCATCTTGGATTGTTATTGCAAATTGCTTTTGGGCTCTTGAGCACACTGTTTTGAGGGTTTTGAGATAAAAACCCTAGAGAACAATTCGGTGGTGAAATATTCCACCTATCTTGTTCCAAGCTTGGTCTCGGGGATGAAATACTCCACCCATTCCATTCTACATCATTCACATGTATCATCACTCATCCAGTACATCTACAGGTCATAACCTTGAGGGTTTTAAGCAGGAGGGCACACCATTAAGTGAGGGAAGTTCGATCCAGGAGATTGACAGGGCTTTGGGACATTCAAGCACTTGGGTTTTTCTTACAGAGCCTTGATCATTAGTTCTAGTGCATTTTGAGAGGGTTATTTTTGTTGGATGGTTTCCTAGAGCATTGGCATGATTTGGATATAAGGAGGGCGCTATAGAGATTCATATCTACTCAGTTTGGAGGGGTTATACTTCATATCTGACCTTGAGACTTCACCTAGTGACTTGTAGTGTCTCAATCTATATTTCTAGGGAGTTTCAAGGTATTTGGAGGTCTCTTTCATAGGGGATGAATTATTGGGCATTGACAGGATCCAGGAGGGTGCAGCTTCACTTAGGGTTTCAACATTTGGAGGAGCATCCCTTGGTATTTTGGTCTGAAACTTCAAGAGGGAGTTCTACTCACCCTGGTCTATCATTCTATAGGATTTGGAGTCATTTGGAGGCTTCCATCACCCAGGCCGAAATATTGGGTCTTCTTAGCTCTTCAAGAGGACGTGCCATCAGCCAAGGGGTTTGGACTTGACCCTGGTACTACTTGTATTGGTCTTCATTTTGTATCCAGCCTTTGGAGGCTTACATATTCTTATCGAGAGATTTTTGTAGCAGCTCATATCTTCTCTCTTGCAGTTATCTGATGTTATTCCAGATCTGCATCCTTATTGTATTAGGTTCTTGCTTATTATAACAATAAAGGTCAGATCTATGTTGTTTGGTTCCATATCTTATGTTATTGGTCATATCTTGTATGCCATTGTTATATCTTCAAATCTATGCTTGTTAATTGAAATATAAACCCTAAGACATAATTCAAAAGTAAACCTGCAAGCAAACACACATCTATCAGTAAACATTGAGCAGTTAGTGCTCCAAGCGAAAAAAATTGGCTTGAGAACATTATACTGTGAGGTGCCCAAGGCACAAGGAAAACAATCCACTTTGCAAGAAGTAAAAATGACCAAAAATCATGTTTCCCAATGAAACAAATCAATTACTAGTGCCTTTTATATTGGGTTAATGGAGTCACAAGGAGCTTAGTGAAGCTACCTCCTTGGGGTTGTAAGCCCTTTTTCTCCCTAAGGCAAGTTTCTCTAAGCTAGGGTTTAAGCTAAGAGGGTGTATGCCCTTATACTTCTCTTACACTACAACAAATCCATTGTGATTTGCTCCCTTTTTTGCTTCCAAAGATGGTTTTAATGTATTTTTCTTCAATGTTTTGAACAAGTTGGCACTATTTATCGAGATGGAGCTATTCATGGCGTTTTTTGCATTGAACACAAAATTTAGGTGCTAATAGTGCTGGAACTTTTTCCCCATTTAGTGTCGTACATTGCACCCCAGTTAGAGCCATAAATGACGCCTCATTTAGTACCAGCAATTGTGCCCCGTTTAGCACCTGATTTAGCGCCACAAACTGCACTAGAAGTAGCCCTAGATTTAGCGTTGGATGTATGCAAATTAACCTAAATAGTTAATTAGTTGAGGTGTTGGGGGTTAAGTGGATAGGGGATTTGAGGATTTTGGGATTTTGGGTACAAGGATTAAGGGTTAATGGATTAGGGGTTAGGGTTTAAGGTATTAAGGGTCAAGGGCTAAGGAATTTGGTGCTTACAGGTTAGGTAGTTTAAAGGTTAATGTATTAGGGATTATGCGCTAGGGGATTAATGTTTAAGGGCTTAGTGCTTTATGGATTAAGGGATTAGGAATTAGTGAGAAGTGTTAGGGGATTAGGGGATTTTTTGTTAAGGGATTATTTATTAACTAAGGTTGATGGCTTAAGGGTTAATTAGGGATTAGGGATTAATTAGGGATTAATTAGGGGAATTAGGGCTTTGTCGGAATTACTCTCTTTACATTTCATGGAACCTCTTCCAGCACGACAATCACCAATGTCATCCACTGATGTCGCACGGTGAGTAGTGAATGGGGCCAATGTTGAAATTTCTTCAAAATGTTAATGCATGGGTTGAAATTTGACACGGTTAGAATAGACACAATATGCCTTAACGGTATGTGAGGTTTTCAAGACTCAAGGATACTTGATGTCCTCACATAATCTTTTAGATTGTCCACATTTGCATCAACATTCATTGTGCAGTCTCATTACCATCGTTTGTCATTCACATCTATGGAATGTTTGTCAAAACTCTCTTAAAATGTCATGGATTAACGTATTCCAAACACATCACCAATGCCATCCATCAATCTCGCACGGTGAGAAGTGAATGGGGTTTAGCGTCGGATGTGCCTAAATAGTTAATTAGTTGAGGTGTTGGGGGTTAAGTGGATAGGGGCTTTGAGGATTATGGGATTTAGATATTTGGGGTACACGGATTAAGGGTTAAGAGAATTAGGGATTAGGGTTTAAGGGATTAAGAGTCAAGAGATAAGGGATTTGGCGGTTATGGGTTAGGTAGTTTAATGGTTAATGGCTTAGGGATTATGGGCTAGGGGATTAATGTTTAACTACTTAGGGCATAGGGGTTTATGGATTAATGGGATTAGGGATTAGTGTTTCAGTGTTTAAGGGTCAATGGCTTGGGGGTTAGGGGATTTAAGGCTTTTTGTGGTAAGGGATTAATGATTAACTAAGGTTAAGGGATTAAGGGTTTCGGGATTAGGGCTTAACTAGGCTTTAAGAGATTTAGGGCTTTTGTGGTAAGGGATTAGTGATTAATTAAGGTTGAGGGTTTAAGGGTTTAGGAATTTGAGCTTAACTAGGCTTTAAGGGTCAATGGCTTAGGAGTTAGGGTTTAGGTCAAATTTTGACATGGTTAGACGAGACACATGCCTTGATGGTTTGTGATATATGATATATGGTGTCAGGTATTGATGTTGAGATGAGGATACACTCAACATCCTTACATTGTGATCTACATCCAAGGATAGGAATAGAGCATTAAGGACAGCATCAATTGTCATACCAGAAAGAAGTAATCATATGTGTCTTCATGAACATATGTTGATATAAAATGGATGGAAGAAGCATACAAGTAATCCTATTTTTTTCTGCCAACAATTCATACCATATATTGAACACTTTACTGATATTGCAATAGGTGATTTGTATTGACACAAATAATATTGAACCATTTCAAATACTAGGCCATAAGAATCATTATTTTTTAAACATGGATTACAAACAATTCTGAAATCTAGAAGTGTTGGTCATTAACATCATTGTCTGCAATAATGTCATCTAGTGTATCATTGTCAATGTTCATATGATCTTTCAAGTTGTTAATATTATCACCATCCTCATCTTGACCTACATCATCTTCATCATCATTGAAATTTGACTGTAGATCATCCATATTGTTACCAGATGTATTTGGATCATCATTTTGTATACCATCCATATTGTTGTATTCCATAACATCATCTAACTTCGGATTGTTGTCTTTTTGTGCCTGAACATAACCATCTTCAGTATCATCATGGATGTTAATTTCTTCGATGTTCTCTAATCCATCTCTCTCATTTTGTTCGCCATCATTGTTTTGCTCAATATCCACTAGTGCATTGTCAAATACATGCCTTTATCTTGGATCATAATGCATGACAAACAACCATTTCGGCTCCATAATATATTCATAGAAAAATACTTGCACATGAACGAGTACAATATACATATATTAGACATATGTTATAATAATTTTATTGATTCATAAAAACATGCATATTGTTATCACTCCAAGAAACTCCTTAGGGTTGTAGGCTAAGGATGCTTGGTAACTTAAGAAATCATGAATAATGAAAGTGTGTGGATCAATGGGATAACTGAGGATGGCTAATGAGAAGAACAACTTATCATGCATTCGAAT
>SNQJ01S0006557.1:0-28565 GCA_010110895.2 Picea sitchensis | reverse complement strand
AATTGGTAGAACAAAAGGCTCCTTATCCTCCGGTAGGAACCTTGAGGAATCTATAGAAAACAATCCACTATGGGTATCATGTCTTTGTGTCCTTTCAAATGCTTCTACAAAATTTAAAAGAGCGATAATCCAACTCAATAATTTCTTGTATTTTCCCAACATATTGTAGATTTCCTTCCATAATATTCTTATCTTTTGAGCTTGATCGACTGGATTGCTTGAAGTCAACCATGATGCCACAATCAAAGGATCGTCTCTTTACCTCTACACTTTCTACACGATAATGTCGACCATATGCCCACATTGTTGGATATTTCCTCACCCGTGAAAGATCATTTATTTCGGTTAAAACAAATAAAATGATGATTATTAAAATAGTTAATAGTATCAAAACTGTAAGGAAACAACATTTTGTAAAATTCCAACTGTACCTTTCTAGACATGTTGATTTCATCTTCTGTTATGTTTGAATCTATACCCGCATCTTCTCTTTGATTTTGAATTTGTTCAGTAACCCATTCTAGTGTGCAATCTTTGCCCCATTCCCCTTGTAGATCAGTAGGAAATGGGATATTCCTTGGGTTTGATCTCTTAAATTGTTTCCTTGCTTCTAACACTTCTTCTCTTTTTTCATCATACAAATCAATCCATTTGTTCATAAATTCCATGTGGTACATAATGAACTTGTCGAGTATAGCACTTTCGTCTACACCTATTACATGTCATCAAGTTTATTTCAAACTCCAAAGGCCATTTTGTTAATTTGACAAATAAATTATAGATTAAATTAATGATTTCAATAAAAACAACCACAATGAAAATGGGTTTACTTACTAATTTCTACTTGAACACCATTAGATTGTGGTTTTTCTCCATCAGTAATATTTGATTCTCATCCTTCATCCCATAAGCGTAACCCATGTTCGAAATCCTTACCAAGGAATTCACATAGGTAGAAAAATGCTTCATTCAATACATACCCTTCAGTCGTGCAACCCTCTGGATGTTCCTTTTGTCAGACATATCTTTTTAGAGTGTTCATATATCTCTCAAAGAAAAAACATCCACCTCGTTCATACGACACCCACCAATTCAATTTCATCGACTAGGTGTATAAGTAAATGGACTTGTAGGTCCATGAAACTTGTAAGGAGATCCTTCTCAAATACACATATAATATTTGCAATTTTCTTCTTCCATTTTGGCACTTTACATTCGTGGATCTCCTTGGATGTCACCCACCTAATATAAGAATTGTAAATTAGTATGAACCTTTAGGAAAAAATTAAAATGAAATATAATATCTGTAATATGTCTCTCACACATGAACATTCCATGCCACATACCTTGCAAATGTTGACAATTCACTTATGGCATTCCTCAAGTCAATGGTAAGACATGAATCCTTCCTAATTTTCAATGGCATGATATGTTGTCAAACTCATTTATGAAATGTCATTAGTTATTTTTGTCACACAATAGAATATCAGAATATATAAATGATGATATATAATACCTTCATAAAATTATGAAAATCATGTGTTTTAAATCATGTGATATGTCCATCAACTGTAAAAGATTTAACCAATGATGACCCATAGCCAGTAGGTGTCCTTATTGAACGCATGACATTTTTTATTTGGTATAGCTATTTCTTTTTCAAAATCCATGGAGCTTTTACATATGATTCATTTTCCATGTTTGGCGACAAATGTTTTCTATCTAATTTGGTACATGAAAGAGCAATATCTCTCCTCGAAGACAAGGTGTCCTTTTCTTTGCCTGATATATGTCGAAATATTGAATCTGGGACATTTTTGAAGATGTGCATAGGATATAATAGGTGAGATATTAATAGATCCTTCCAGTAAGGGAGACCATAAAATATGGATTTCCTTTTCATCCCTTCTGGCATCTTAATTACAACTTGTTCTGGTTCTTCAATAGAATCACCCCATCAAAAAACCCCTACCAAGCTTTCAATTCAGCATCTTCATACTTCTTAATCCAATTAGTTGGACCCATAATCATGGGAGGGCCTCTATTTTCAACTTTTCCATCAAATTGATTCTTATGGAAGTTTCTAAACCTATGATCTGGTGGTAGAAAAACCTTGTTGTTTGCATAAATAAATTTATGTAGATCTTTAGAATACCACCTTTGAAATTGTTTTGCACATCTTGGACATGCAAATATCCCCTTTGTTTTAAGCCCTACAATTCAATAATTTTAATAACATAAAAATAATAGTATAAAATTGAGTGTGAGAAATGGGATGAAAAAAAATTATTAGCATAAATACGTAAACAAAATTGTCTCACCGGAACAAACACCAAGTCCTGGAAAATCATGAATAGTCCAACATAGCACACCATACAACATGAAGTACCTATTTGATGGAGGACCTGATATGTCATACATTATTATGTCTTTCCATAGAAATTGCATCTCATCAATAAAACGCGCAAGATAAACATCCATGTTTTTAACTTGATGTTTTCCTAGAATAATGAGAGTCAGTATAAGGTGCTCATTTCTAACACTTATCCATGGGGAAATATTGTATACTATCAATATTACTGGCCAAACACTATAATTTGAGCTCATGAAAGAAAATGGGCACACTCCATCAATTACAAGACCACACCTGATACTACGGGGTTCATCTTTGAATTTTCTTGGCCATTTTTCCTCTATGCATTTCAATGCTTTGGAATCAGTCGGAATTCACATCAATCCATCTTTACTCCTATTCTTTGCATGTGAGTCCATCAATTGTGCAAGTGACTTGCAACAAAACATTCTTTGAAGTCTAGGTATAACATGCATGTGATGTAAAACCTTCTTTGGAACTGTAGGACCTTTTACATCTGTACGATATCTCTTCTCTTTGCATAAAAAGAATTCTACCTTGTCTTGATATTCATCTCTGTATAAAATGCAATAATTTATACATGAATGAATTTTATTATATTCAATCCCCAACTCAACCAACAACTGATGCACCTCTCTGTAAGTTGATGGCAACACATTCTCTTCAGGAAATATTTTGGCTTTTAGTTCCCTGTAAGATTTCCAAAGATGAGATCAATTGAATGTTTTTGACTTATGATGAACATGTTTGATATGTCAGTATATATTAGGACTATTCATAGACAAATTATGTACACCAATTGACAATGCATTGTAAGAAATAGATTTCAACTCACTTCAGTAGGGTGGTGAATCCTTTGTCTGACCAACCAAATAGTGTCTTGATTTCTAATAATATTAATGTGCACGCCAGTTTTGAGGTTCTACTTGCACCAAATTTGAACAAGGGCATCTTTGCTTCTTGCTTGATTGAGTCTTTCAAGTTGTTATCATCAACATTACGTTGGCGGTAATTACCCATGTTGTCATTGTTACTGTCATCCATATGATCATTGTTGTCATCATTGTTTCCATCCCCAAAGAAACCTGTAAGAATTTCATTCAATCCTTCTTCATGCACTGCATTTTCACTATCATGGTCATCATCAATAAGGCTAGGTGACATGACGTCAGTGTATGCTAATCTCATCAGTTGTTCAAATTTCTCAGGTGGTAGAATTCTCTTTAAATATGTTATTTTCGCCTTGGTATGGTTTAAAGGATGGTTTGAATCATCCCATCCAAATATTAATAGCCCAATTGGATCGTGGGTATTAGTAGTCGTTATTTCATCATCATCTTCTACCTATCAACAAACACAACCATTATTTAATGTTTGGAAACAATTGGATAAATCATGAATGTATCAATTTCAAACAAATATATCACATATGGCTTAACAAATTATAATATAAAAGGTATGAACATATATACATCAATATAATAGTCTTGGCCAACCTTATTTTCAGTGCAATTATTTGTTGCGTCTGGAGGATCCATTGTCATATCCTCTTCCACCCATTGTGTTCTTTGTGATTTAATAGTTTTAGGTCCACGCCCATGTACATATGTCTTTTTTCTTTTGCTAGTTGAACACTTAGGTTGTGCACTTGCTCCAATATCCATCTGAAATAATCAACAACATGCCTCATAATTTATTTCAATTTTGGATGATACACTATAAATTTTAATAATATTGTGAAAAAGGATGGATGTATCACAAAATTCTTCCTAAGATAAGTCAAAATTTGATTACCTGTTGTCCTGCGACATCCATTGTGTCCTTTTTTGATATGACATTATTTGTTTCCATGGTCTCGTCTGGCCCCTATAATACACAACATATTCCATGATGTTTTTTACACCAATTATATTGTTTCAACCAATATGTTATCCCAGACAAAACCTTACTTTATTCATATATTTGACATATTGACGTAATATAGTTTATATAAATTTATCTCTTCTATGTTGTAGCATTTGTAAATTCATAAACACCATACTCCTTTAGTTGAGGTTGATTTGTCTTCTTACCTTTATTGTCTCTACAGATTTTGTATCCAATTCTATGGCCAGCCACTTTCCTCTCGTTGATTTAGTAGGGCTACATCATCCACATCCTTTGTCCATGGCCTTCTCTAGATCCTATAATAAACAACAATGACATTAGTCACATAACATCTATGCACCAAGAGAATGTTGTTGATATTATATTATTTTCAACTTTTCCATCAAATTAATTATTTCCTTGCCTTGGCATGCCATGACCAGCCTTGTCATGCCTTTCAAGCATTGCCTTGCCTTGCCTTGCCTTGCCTTGACATTCCATGCCTTTCCTTGACATGACATGCCTTGCCTTGCCTTGACATGACTTTCCCTTGATATGGCATGTCTATCCATGGCATTCCTTACAAAATAAAGTATAGATTTTTCCAGCTCCCATGTGTTGATTTCAAATGGAAACTCAGGCATACATAGTAGCCTTGTGGTTGTTATGTATGTTGTTGCGCATGAGCTACAGAGTTTTTGTGCATGCCAATTTCTCTAAACCTGAACCCTTGGGATGATTGTAGACAATTTGAGTTTGTCAAAGATTTTAAGTATTGATAGAGCCAAATTTAATGTCAAGAGAAGGTAAACAATGTAATTCTGAGTTTCCAAATCTCAAATCCTAGCGCCCTAAGATGATTGAAGAAAATTGATTGATTCTATTAAAGAGTCTAAATATTTTCAGAACCCAAGGTAACATGTTTACCTACAAACCCTTCTAAATTGTATGAAAATCCTAAAGTGAATGATGCATTCCAAAAATATAATTGGTTGGAATACTTGAGCATTCCTTATTATTTTTTACAGTATCTAAGAGAAATGAGTTCTAAAGTGTAGGTAGGAAAGGTGGATGCCAAATGAGTTACAAAGGATTTTGGAGAATCCCATGGGGAACTCATGCTAAGAAGACTAAGCCTAGCATAAATGACCCCATTGTCAAATTAGAACAAGCTAGGGAAAAATCCCTAAGGTGGAAGATAGTGGCAGAAGACAAAAGGAAGTTAGAAATTACAACTATGGTAAACTCCAACCACAAATGGGAAGCATTTTGTGGACTTATAGGAAAAGTTCTAAGTCTTTAAAATATAACATTTGGAGGATAGGAAACAACTAGAGAATGAGGACGAGGATTCAAAAACAACATTGGAAAAACAAAGAAGGCAGGTTGAAGATAAAGTCGAGAAAATTGAGGAACTAGAAGAAATTTCCCATAATAACATTTAATTGGCAAAGGACATGCTCTCTTGAAGGCCTCCTACAAGAACATACACCTTTTTTTTCAAAGAGAAAAGGCTCAAGCATCGACTGGGACAAATCTCCAAGAGCCTCCCTCATGAGTTGGACACTCAAAAAGAGTTCACATAGGCATATCAATGATGCAATGAAGAAGATAAAAATAATATCTATGAGTTCTATCTCCACAATTTTGTGATGCCTCACCCTTGCAAATGGTCCCCTAATCCCTATGTGGGGGATATCCAAATCAGGGCATTTTTCTCCGAGGTAAAAAATGACAAGAAAACGGTTGTCGAGGCACAAAGATACAAGAATAAATAGTTGAATAACACCCTTTAGGTGATGTCTAAAACCACTAACCCTGAAGAAATACTCAAAAACCATGCAAGGTTGAATTCTAACATAGATTTAGTGAACATGCTTGAGGAGAAGTCGAAGGGGGAAATTACACATTGTGAAGTCATGGTGAAGAACTCAAAAGATAAATCGATGAAGATTTTCCAAAACATTGGGAGGAGATTCCACTTACCTTGAGAAATATAGAGCCTCACATTCCATCTAATTTGAAAGTTTTTTTCTTCAAGGTCGGCCTATACATTGATACCCTCAATATAATGAATCTTAATTGGATAGGAATTACATTCAAATATCCATTACTCCTCCATCAATCATTCCCTCCTGGTAATCTATGATGGAGATGGATGATGAAGAAGAGAAAAATACATGGGGTGACATAGATCTAAGGGTAGGATATCATAGAAGGGATGGAGTTACCCAAATTGTAGCTTATGACTTCAGGTAGATAGCATACAGGGATCAACAATGAGAGTAGGAGGATTGAGCAAGGCAAGGATCAAATTTTGAGGGACCGTTTTGTTGCACTTGGGCATGCAAAACCTCTAGCAAGAGGGTAATGATGGGCCTCTATATTGTATTTTATTTATCCCATTCTATATAAACATTTAATACTTTTTCCCTACAACTAGACCTTCATATGAAACATTTGTGTATTTTAATGATCATTGAGGTTATTGTGACATTTGTTTGTCATTCTATGCTTAATTTTCTTAATTACTAAGTATGAATGTGATGAGCATTGATCTTGAACCCCAATTGATTATATGGTTTACAAAGAGCCTAGTCTATTCTTTATTTTCGTTTTCCTTTACTATTCGGCTCTAAATTGGGCGCCATTAGTGTCGTATTTAGCATCGTCCAGTCGGGAAAATGCAATCAACTTGGGGTGCTAAATCCGGCGCTAATGGCGCCCAATTTAGAGCCGAGTAGTAAAGGAAAACAAAATTCAATATTCACATAACGTGAAATTTGGATGACACAAAATTAAAAAAATAATAGAGCCCTCGCACCCAAAACGAAAACGAAAATAATAGAGCACGAAATTTGGATAACACGAAATTAAAATTGTAATAGAGCCCACCCACCCAAAATGAAAACGAAAATAATAGAGCCCGTGCACCCAAAAGCAAGCTTGTGTGCATTCATGATACTCCATTCACAATTTTAGATACCACACGCACCATGCATGATACTCCAGTCACGAGTTTAGATCCCGCGTGTAGCCAGACATGATTTTAGATCCTGTGCTCACCCTTCATGATACTCCAGTCAGGATTTTAGATCTTGCGCACGCCCAGTCATGATTTTAGATCTCACACGCACCCTTACAAAGTTGAGGGGGTTTCTCGACATTTGCAGCTATTACTGGTGGTTCGTCAAGGGTTTCTCGCAGCTTTGTGCACCCTTGACCGATCTAACCAAGAAAGGGTCTTTTAGATGGAGTACAAAGGCACAATCAACATTTGACAAAATGAAAAAAGTAATGAGCACATGCCCAGTTTTATCCCTACCAGATTTCGGCCAACCCTTCACATTGGAGTGTGATGCCTCCAAGGAGGGCATTGGGGCCATACTTATGCAGAATAGGTATGCCCTTGCCTATGAGATCCGAAATTTGAGGTGCCCTGAGCTTCTCTATACTATATACGATAAAGAAATGTTGGCCATCATACATGCCTTGGCCAAATTCATGCAATACTTGGTAGGAGCAAGATTTGTAGTGAGATCAGATCACAACAGCATTAAGTGCTTCTTGGAACAGAAGGACTTGAATGAGAGGCAACATAAGTGGGTTAGAAAAATACAAGCCTATGATTTTGACATTGAATTTGTCAAGGGGAAGAATAATGTACATGCATATGCATTATCTAGAAGGCCATCAATTTAGGGTATGACAGATATTTCAGTTGACTGGAAGGCCCAACTCCTGGTGGAATACTCAAAAAATCAGTTCGCTTGTCAGTTGATGGATGGGTGGATATAGGATGACAACTTCATAATCATAGATGACATCATCTACTACAAGGGCTTAATCTTATTGGTTCCTGAGTCGGCCTTTAAGGCCAAGGTATTACAACCATGTCATGATTCACTGGTGGCAGGGCACCAAGGTATTGTAAAACATACAGGCAGGTAAGGGAAAGGTTTTCATGGAAAGTTCTCAAAGAAAATGTAGTGTGCCACATCAAAGAGTCGACTACTTGCCAGGAAAACAAGGATGAGCATACACATCTAGCAAGACTTTCACAACCTCTACCCATCCCAGAGCACAAATGGGAAAGCATCTCTACGGACTTCATCACATGATTGCCCAGACCACAGGGGAAAGATTTTATTTTTGTGGTGGTGGATAGGTTAACTAAATTTGCACACTTTTTCTCCATTGCCACAAACTTCAATGCAACACAAGTTGCAGATTTATTCTTCAGGTAGATCTTCATACTACATGGTTTACCCAAGACCATTGTTAGTGATAGAGATAACCGATTTATGAGCACCTCTTTTAAGAATTTATTCAGACTGGTTGGCACGACCTTGAACCCTAACACCAGTTACCACCCTCAGACTGATGGGAAAACCAAAGTAGTCAACAAATGGGTGGAAGGCTACCTCATAAATTATGTAGCAGGGCAATAGAAAGCATGGGTTAGGTGGCTACACCTGAGGGAATATTGTTACAACAACACTTATCACATGTCCATTGGTATGACTCCATTCAGGGCCTTGTACAGTTATGACCCTCTCTCCTTTATAGAGATTGCTTTCGGTGATAGCAGAGCTCCTATGGTACAGGATTGGGTGCAGCAGAGTCAAGACCTACATAGGGAATTAAAAGATAATCTACAGAGGGCACATAATCAGCATAAGGTCCAGGCAGAAAAACACAGGGTAGAGCATACTTTTGAGGTTGGTGACTTGGTCTACTTAAGTCTCCATCCGTACAAACAAGATTCTATTAAAAGAAGTGGAGAAGAAAATATCCAACCCTGATTCTTTGGACCCTACAGGATCAGAAGGAAGGTAGGGGTCGTGGCTTATGAACTTGAGCTTCCATAGGGAAGCAAGATACACAACATCTTCCATGTGTCATGCTTGAAGAAGGCCATTGGCCAACACATCACCCCACTTGAGGTACTACCACCCTTAGATGAAGAGGGGCAATTGATACTAATGTCGGAGGAAATACTAGAGGTTCAGGAGAAGAAACTCAGGGGGTGGAGCATCAAGGAATACTTAGTCAAATGGAAGGACTTGCCAATTGGGGATGCTACGTGGGAGAATGAACGGATGATATAGGAGACATGCTAAAAATTTCTTGTGGACAAGAAATTTCTAGCAAGGGAGACTGTAATGTCCCCCACCTCTTGATGAAGAGGTTTGGAGAAACTTGGTAGTCTAGTCATCCCCAATAGACTATAGTCTCATGTCGCATGGGGAAAAGTTGGCCAAACTCAATGTTATAATTTGAAGTTGACTTGAAAAGGTAAAAAGTAACTCACTAAATATTTAGAACACTTGAGGTTGAGTTAGGAATTAAACCTAACGGTTAACTTAACTCAACAAAGGAATAGAAATGAGGTATAAAGGAAAGCCTAGGGCGCACCTCTCATGCATCTTGGATTATTATTGCAAATTTCTTTTGGGCTCTTGAGCACACTGTTTTGAGGGTTTTGAGAATACAAACCCTAGAGAACAATTCGGTGGTGAAAGATTCCACCTATCTTGTTCCAAGCTTGGTCTCGGGGATGAAATACTCCACCCACGCCATTCTACATCATTCACATGTATCATCACTCATCCAAGATGTCTACATGTCTTACCCTTGAGGGTTTTCAGCAGGAGGGCACACCATTAAGTGAGGTAAGTTTGATCCAGGAGATTGGCAGGGCTTTGGGACATTCTAGCACTTGGATTTTTCTTGCAAGGCCTTGATCATCAGTTCTAGTGCATTTTGAGAGGGTTATTTTTGTTGTATGATTTCCTAGAGAATTGGCACGATTTGGAGATAAGGGAGGGAGGCACTATAGAGATTTAGATCTACTCAATTTGGAGGKGTTATACTTCAGATCAGACCTTGAGACTTCACCTAGTGACTTGYAGTGTCCCGATCTATCTTTCTAGGGAGTTTCAAGGTATTTGGAGGTCTCTTTCATATGGGACRAATTATTGGGCATTGACAGGATCCAGGAGGGCGTAGCTTCACTTAGGGTTTCAGCATTTGGAGGAGCATCTCTTGGTATTTCAKTCTGAAACTTTAGAAGGGGGTTCTACTCACCCCGATCTATCATTCTATAGGATTTGGAGTCATTTGGAGGCTTCCATCACCCAATCCGAAATATTGGGTCTTCTTAGCTCTTCAAGAGGACGTGCCATCAGCTAAGGGGTTTGGACTTGACCCTGGTACTTCTTGTATTGGTCTTCATTTTGTATCCAACCTTTGGAGGCTTACATATTCTTATTGAGAGATTTTTGTAGCAGATCATATCTTCTCTCTTGGATCTATCTCATGTTATTCCAGATCTTCATCCTTATTGTATCAGGTTCTTGCTTATTATATCAATAAAGTTCTGATCTATGTTGTTTGGTTCCATATCTTATCTTATTGGTCATATCTTGTATGCCATTGTTATATCTTCAAATATATGCTTGTTAATTGAAATATAAACCCTAAGACATAACTCAGAAGTAAACCTACAATCAAACACACATCTATTAGTAAACAGTGAGCAGTTAGTGTTCCAGGCAAAAAAATTGGCTTGAGAACATTACACTGTGAGGTGCCCAAGGCACAAGGAAAACAATCCACTTTGCAAGAAGTAAAAATGACCAAAAATCATGTTTCCCAATGCAATATTTTATTTCTCCAATGCAACAAATCAATTACTAGTGCCTTTTCTATTAGGTTAATGGAGTCACAAGGAGCTTAGAGAAGTTACCTCCTTGGGGTTGTAAGCCCTTTTACTCCCTAAGGCAAGTTTCTCTAAGATAGGGTTTAAGCTAAGAGGGTGCATTCCCTTATACTTCTCTTACACTACAACAAATCCATGTGATTTGCTCCCTTTTTTGCTTCCAAAGATGGTTTTAATGTAATTTCTTCAATGTTTTGAACAAGTCGGCACTATTTATCGGGATGGAGCTATTCATGTCATTTTTTGCGTCGAACACAAAATTTAGGTGCTAATAGCGCTGGAAATTTCCCCCCATTTAGTGTCGTACATTGCACCCCAGTTAGCGCTAGAAATGACGCCTCATTTAGTACCAGCAATTGTGCCCCATTTAGCGCTTGATTTACCACCCTAGTTAGCTCGACAAATTGCACTAGAAGTAGCGCTAGATTTAGCTCTGGATGTATCCAAATTAACCTGAATAGTTAATTAGTTGAGGTGTTGGGGGTTAAGTGGATAGGGGATTTGAGGATTTAGGGATTTGGGGTACAAGGATTAGGGGTTAGGGTTTAAGGTATTAACGGTCAAAGGCTAAGGGATTTGGAACTTACAGGTTAGGTAGTTTAATGGTTGATGTATTAGGGATTATGGGCTAGGGGATTAATGTTTAAGGGCTTAGTGGTTTATGGATTAAGGGATTAGGAATTAGTGAGAAGTGTTAGGGGATTTTTTGTTAAGCTATTATTGATTAACTAAGGTTGATGGATTAAGGGTTAATTAGGGATTAGGTCTTAACTAGGCTTTAAGGGTCAATGGATCAGGGGTTAGGGGAGTTAGGGCTTTGTCGGAATTACTCTCTTTAAATTTCATGGAACCTCTTCCAACATGAAAATAACCAATGTCATCCACTGATGTCGCACGGTGAGTAGTGAATGGGGCCAACATTGAAATTTCTTCAAACTGTTAATGCATGCATTCAAATTTGACACGGTTAGAATAGGCACAATATGCCTTAATGGTATGTGAGGTTTTCAAGACTCAAGGATACCTGATGTCCTCACATAATCTTTGAGATTGTCTATATTTGCATCAATGTTCATCATGCAGTCTCATTGCCATCGTTTGTCATTCAAATCTATGGAATGCTTGTCAAAACTCTCTTAAAATGTCATGGATTAACGTATTCCAAACAATCACCAATGCCATCCATCAATCTCGCACGGTGAGCAGTGAATGGGGTTTAATGTCGAATGTGCCTAAATATTTAATTAGTTGAGGTGTTGGGGGTTAAGTGGATATGGGCTTTGAGGATTATGGGATTTAGAGATTTGGGGTACAAGGATTAAGGGTTAAGAGAATTAGGGATTAGGGTTTAAGGGATTAAGAGTCAAGAGATAAGGGATTTGGCGCTTATGGGTTAGGTAGTTTAATGGTTAATGGCTTAGGGATTATGGGCTAGGGGATTAATTTTTAAGTGCTTAGGGCATAGGGGTTTATGGATTAATGGGACTAGAGATTAGTGTTTAAGTGTTTAAGAGTCGACGGCTTGGGGGTTAGGGGATTTAGGGATTTTTGTGGTAAGGGATTAATGATTAACTAACATCATCTAACTTTGGATCGTTGTCTTCTTGTGCCTGAACATAACCATATTCAACATCATCATGCATGTTAATTTCTTCAATGTTCTCTAATCCATCTCTCTCATTTTGTTCACCATCATTGTTTTTCTCAATATCCACTAATGCATCATCAAATACATGCCTTAATCTTGGATCATAATGTATGACAAACAACCATTTCGGCTCCAGAATATCTTCATGGAAAAATACCTGCACATGAATGAGTACAATATACATATATTAGACATATGTTATAACAATTTTATTGATTCATAAACACGTGTATATATTCACAATAAACAATGTATTAATACATTATTGATAACTACCATTTATTGCAGTTTGAGTTAAAGAAATACTTGCTCACAATGAATTGGTAGAACAAAAGGCTCCTTATCCTCCGGTAGGAACCTTGAGGAATCTATAGAAAACAATCCACTATGGGTATCATGTCTTCGTGTCCTCTCAAATGCTTCTACAACATTTAAAAGAGCGATAATCCAACTCAATAATTTCTTGTATTTTCCCAACATATTGTAGATTTCCTTCCATAATATTCTTATCTTTTGAGCTTGATCGACTGGATTGCTTGAAGTCAACCATGATGAAACAATCAAAGGATCATCTATTTACATCTACACGTTCTACACGATAATTTAGACCATATGTCCACACTATTGGATATTTCCTCACCTGTGAAAGACCATTGATTTTGGTTAAAACAAATAAAATGATGAATATTAAAATATTTAATAGTATAAAAATTGTAAGGAAACAACATTTTGTAAAATTCCAACTGTACCTTTCTTCCACATCCTCTAGACATGTTGATTTCATCTTCTGTTATGTTTGAATCTATACATGCATCTTCTCTTTGATTTTGAATTTGTTCAGTAACCCATTCTAGTGTACAATCTTTGCCCCATTCCCCTTGTAGATCAGTAGGAAATGGGGTATTCCTTGGGTTTGATCTCTTAAATTGTTTCCTTGCTTCTAACACTTCTTCTCTTTTTTTATCATACACAAAATCCATTTGTTCATACAGTCCATGTGGTACATAATGAACTTGTCGAGTATAGCACTTTCGTCTACACCTATTACATGTCAGCAAGTTTATTTCAAACTTCAAAGGCCATTTTGTTAATTTGACAAATAAATTATAGATTAAATTAATGATTGCAATAAAAACAACCACAATGAAAATGAGTTTACTTACTAATTTCTACTTGAACACCATTAGATTGTGGTTTTTCTCCATCAATAATATCAGATGCTCGTCCTTCATCCCATAAGCGTAACCCATATTCGAAATCCTTTCCAAGGAATTCACATACGAAGAAAAATGCTTCATTCAATACATACCCTTCAGCCATGCAACCCTCTGGATGTTCCTTTTGTCGAACATATCTTTTTAGAGTTTTCATATATCTCTCAAAGAAAAAACATCCACCTCGTTGATACGACACCCACCAATTCAATGTCATCGACTAGGTGTATAAGTAAATGGACTTGTAGGTCCATGAAAATTGTAAGGAGATCCTTCTCAAATACACATAAAATTTCTGCAATTTTCTTCTTCCATTTTGGCACTTTTCATTCGTGGATCTCCTTGGATGTCACCCACCTAATATAAGAATTGTAAATTAGTATGAACCTTTAGGAAAAAATTAAAATGAAATACAATATCTCTAATATGTCTCTCACACATGAACATTCCATGCCACATACCTTTCAAATGTTGACAATTCACTTATGGCATTCCTCAAGTCAACGATAAGACATGAATCCTTGCTAATTGTCAATGGCATGATATGTTTTAAAACACATTTATGAAAGGTCATTAGTTATTTTTGTCACACGATAGAATATCAGAATATATAAATGATGATATATAATACGTTCATAAAATTATGAAAATCATGTGCTTTAAATCATGTGATATGTCCATCAATTGTAAAAGATTTAACCAATGATAACCCATAGCCATTAGGTGTCCTTATTGAATGCATGACATTTTTTAGTTGGTCTAGCTCTTTCTTTTTCAAAATCCTTGGAGCTTTTACATATGATTCATTTTCCATGTTTGGCCACAAATGTTTTCTATCTAATTTAGTACGTGAAAGAGCAATATCTCTCCTCGAAGACAAGGTGTCCTTCTCTTTGCCTGATATATGTCGAAATATTGAATCTGGGACATTTTTGAAGATGTGCATAGGATCTAATAGGTGAGATATTAATAGATCCTTCCAGTAAGGGAGATCATAAAATATGGATTTCCTTTTCATCCCTTCTGGCATCTTAATTACAACTTGTTACGTTTCTTCAATAGAATTACCCCCATAAAAAAGCCAAGCCAAGCTTTCAATTCAACATCTTCATACTTCTTAAGCCAATTAGTTGGACCCATAATCATGGGAGGCCCTCTATTTTCAACTTTTCCATCAAATTGATTCTTATGTCAGTTTCTAAACCTATGATCTGGTGGTAGAAAAACCCTGTTGTTTGCATAATAAAATTTATGTAGATCTTTAGAATACCGCCTTTGAAATTGTTCTGCACATCTTGGACATGCAAATAACCCCTTTGTTTGAATCCCTGCAATTCAATAAGTAAGGTTAATAACATAAAAATAATAGTATAAAATTGAGTATGAGAATTGGGATGAAAAAAAATTATTAGTATAAATACATAAAAAAAATTGTCTCGCCGGAACAAACACCAAGTCCTAGGAAATCATGAATAGTCCAACATAGCACACCATACAACATGAAGGACCTATTTGATGGAGGACCTGATATGTCATACATTCTTATGCCTTTCCATAGCAAATGCATCTCATCAATAAAAGGCGCAAGATAAACATCCATGTTTTTAACTTGATGTTTTCCTGGAATAATGAGAGTCAGTATAAGGTGCTCATTTCTAACACTTATCCATGGGGGAATATTGTATACTATCAATCTTACTGGCCAAACACTATAATTTGAGCTCATTAAAGAAAATGGGCACACTCCATCAATTACAGGACCACACCTAATACTACGGGGTTCATCTTTGAATTTTCTTGGCCATTTTTCTTCTATGTGTTTCAATGCTTTGGATTCAGCCGAAATTCGCATCAATCCATGTTTACTCCTATTCTTTGCATGTCAGTCCATAAATTGTGTAAGTGCTTGCAACAAAACATTCTTTGAAGTCTAGTTATAACTTGCATGTGACATAAAACCTTCTTTGGAACTGTAGGACCTATTACATCTGTACGATATCTCTTCTCTTTGCATAAAGGGAATTCTACCTTGTCTTGATATTCATCTCTATATAAAATGCAATAATTTATACATGAATGAATTTTATTATATTCAATCCCCAACTAAACCAACGACTGATGCACCTCTCTGCAAGTTGATGGCAACACATTCTCTTCAGGAAATATTTTGGTTTTTAGTTCACTGTAAGATTTCCAAAGATTAGATCAATTGAATGTTTTTGACTTATGATGAACATGTTTGATATGTCAATATATATTAGGTCTATTCATAAACAAATTAGGTACACCAATTGACAATGCATTGTAAGAAATAGATTTCAACTCACTTCAGTAGGGTGGTGAATCCTTTGTCTGACCAACCAAATAGTGTCTTGATTTCTAATAATATGAATGTGCATGCTAGTTTTGAGGTTCTACCTGCACCAAATTTGAACACGGGCGTCTTTGCTTCTTGCTTGATTGATTCTTTCAGGTTGTTATCATCAACATTACGTTGGAGGTAAGTACCAATGTTGTCATTGTTACTGTCATCCATATGATCATTGTTGTCATCATTGTTTCCATCCCCAAAGAAACCTATAAGAATTTCATTCAATCCTTCTTCATGCACTGCATTTTCACTATCATGGTCATCATCAATAAGGCTAGGTGACATGTCGTTAGTGTATGATAATCTCATCAGTTGTTCAAATTTCTCAGGTGGTAGAATTCTCTTTAAATATGCTCTTTTCGACTTGGTATGGTTTAAAGGATGGTTTGAATCATCCCGTCCAAATCTTAATAGCCCAGTTGGATCGTGGGTATTAGTAGTCATTATTTCATCATCATCTTCTACCTATCAACAAACACAACCATTATTTAATGTTTGGAAACAATTGGATAAATCATAAATGTATCAATTTCAAAGAAATATAATCACATATGGCTTAAGAAATTATAATATAAAAGGTATGAACATATATACATCAATATAATAGTCTTGGCTAACCTCTTTTTCAGTGCAATTATTTGTTGTGTCTGGAGTATCCATTGCCATATCCTCTTCCACCCATTGTGTTCTTTGTTATTTAATAGTTTTAGTTCCACGCCCATGTACATATGTCTTTTCTCTTTTGCTAGTTGAACACTTAGGCGGTGCACTTGCTCCAATATCCATCTGAAATAATCAACAACATGCCTCATAATTTATTTCAAGTTTGGATAATACACTATAAATTTTAACAATATTGTGAAAAAGGATGGATGTATCACAAAATTCTTCCTAAGATAAGTCAAAATTTGATTACCTGTTGTCCTGCGACATCCATTGTGTCCTTATTTTATATGACATTATCTGTTTCCATGGTCTCGTCTGGCCCGTATAATACACAACATAGTCCATGATGTTTTTTACACCAATTATATTGTTTCAACCAATATGCTATCCAACACAAAACCTCACTTTACTCATATATTTGACATATACATGTAACATGGTTTATATAACTTTATCTCTTCTATGTTGTAGCATTTGTAAATTCATAAACACCATACTCCTTTAGTTGAGGTTGATTTGTCTTCTTACCTTTATTGTATCTACAGATTTTGTATCCAATTCTATGGCCAGCCACTTTCCTCTCCTTGATTTAGTAGGGCTACGTCGTCCACATCCTGTGTCCATGGCCTCCTCTAGATCCTATAATAAACAAAAATGACATTAGTCACATAACATTTATGCACCAAGAGAATGTTGTTGATATTATCTTGTTTTGATATTTTATTATTTTCAACTTTTCCATCAAATTAATTATTTCCTTGCCTTGGCATGCCATGCCTTGCCTTGACATGCCATGCCCAGCCTTGTCATGCCTTTCAAGCGTTGCCTTGCCTTGACATGCCATGCCTTTCCTTGACATGACATGCCTTGCCATGCCTTGACATGACATGCCCTTGATATGCCATGTCTATCCATGTCATTCCCTACAAAATAAAGTATAGATTTGTCCAGCTCCCATGTGTTGATTTCAAATGGAAACTCGGGCATACACAACATCCTTGTGTCTTCTATGTGTGTTGTTGTGCATGAGCTACAGAGTTGTTGTTCATGACAATTTCTCTAAACCTTAACCCTTGGGATGATTGTAGACAATTTGAGTTTGTCAAATATTTTAAGTATTGATAGAGCCAAATTTAATGTCAAGAGAAGGTAAACAGTGTAATTCTGAGTTTCCAAAGCTCAAAGCCTAGCACCCTAAGATGATTGAAGAAAATTGATTGATTCTATTAAAGAGTCTAAATATTTTCAGAACCCAAGGTAACATGTTTACCTACAAACCCTTCTAATTGTATGTCAATCCTAAAGTGAATGATGCATTCCAAAAATAAAATTGGTTGGAATACTTGAGCATTCCTTATTATTTTTTACAGTCTCTAAGAGAAATGAGTTCTAAAGTGTAGGTAGGAAAGGTTTATTCCAAATGAGTTAAAAAGGATTTGGTAAAATCCCATGGGGAACTCATGCTAAGAAGAACAAGCCTAGCATAAAGGACCCCATTATCAAATTAGAAGAAGCTAGGGAAAAATCCCTAAGGTGGAAGATAGTGGCAGAAGACAAAAGGAAGTTAGAAATTACAACTATGGTAAACTCCAACCACAACTGGGAAGCATATTGTGGACTTATAGGAAAAGTTCTAAGTCTTTAAAATGTAACATTTGGGGGATAGGAAACAGCTAGAGAATGAGAACGAGGATTTAAAAACAACATTGGAAAAACAAAGAAGGGAGGTTGAATATAAAGTTGAGAAAATTGAGGAACTAGAAGAAATTTCCCATAAGACCATTGAATTGGAAAAGGACATGCTCTCTTGAAGGCCTCTTGAAAGAACATACACCTTTTTTTTCAAAGAGCAAAGGCTCAAGCATCAACTGGGACAAATTTCCAAGAGCCTCCCTCATGAGTAGGACACTCAAAAAGAGTTCACATATGCATATCAATGGTGCAATGAAGAAGATAAAAATAATCTCTATGAGTTCTATCTCCACAATTTTGTGATGCCTCGCCCTTGCAAATGGTCCCCTAATCCCTATGTGGGGGATATCCAAATCAGGGCATTTTTCTCCGAGGTAAAAAATGAGGAGAAAAGGGTTGTTGAGGCACAAAGATACATGAATAAATAGTTGAATAACACCCTTTAGGTGATGTCTAAAACCACTAACCCTGAAAAAATAATCAAAAACCATGCAAGGTTGAATTCTAACATAGATTTAGTGAACATGCTTGAGGAGAAGTCGAAGGGGGAAATTACACATTGTGAAGTCATGGTGAAGAACTCAAAAGATAAATCGATGAAGATTTTCCAAAACATTGGGAGGAGATTCCACTTACCTTGAGAAATATCAAGCCTCATGTTCCATCTAATTTGAAATTTTTTTTCTTCAATGTCGGCCTATACATTGATACCCTCAATATAATGAATATTAATTGGATAGGAATTACATTCAAATATCCATTACTCCTCCATCAATCATTCCCTCCTGGTAGTCTATGATGGAGATGTATGATGAAGAAGAGAAAAATACATGGGGTGACATAGAGCTAAGGGTAGGATATCATAGAAGGGATGGAGTTACCCAAATTGTAGCTTATGACTTCAGGTAGATAGCATACAGGGATCAACAATGAGAGTAGGAGGATTGAGCAAGGCAAGGATCAACTTTTGAGGGACTGTTTTGTTGCACTTGGGCATGCAAAACCTCTAGCAAGAGGGTAATGATGGGCCTCTATATTTTATTTTATTTATCCCATTCTATATAAACATTTAATATTTTTTCCCTACAACTAGACCTTCATATGAAACATTTGTGTATTTTAATGATCATTGAGGTTATTGTGACATTTGTTTGTCATTCTATGCTTAATTTGCTTAATTACTAAGTATGAATGCGATGAGCATTGATCTTGAACCCCAATTGATTATATGGTTTTCAAAACCCCAGTTGATTATATGGTTTACAAAGAGTCTAGTCTATTATTTATTTTCATTTTCCTTTACTATTCGGCTCTAAATTGGGCGCCATTAGTGCCGTATTTAGCACCATCTAGTGGGAAAAATGAAATCAACTTCGGGTTCTAATGGCGCCCAATTTAGAGCTGAGTAGTAAAGGAAAACGAAATTCAGTATTCACATAACGTGAAATTTGGATAACATGAAATTAAAAAAATAATAGAGCCCTTGCACCCAAAACGAAAAGGAAAATAATAAGGCACGAAATTTGGATAACACGAAATTAAAAATATAATAGAATCCACCCACCCAAAATGAAAACGAAAATAATAGAGTCTGTGCACCCAAAAGAAAGCTTGTGTGCATTCATGATACTCTAATCACAATTTTAGATACCACACGCACCCTGCATGATACTCCAGTCACGATTTTAGATCTCGCGTGAAGCCAGACATGATTTTAGATCATGTGCTTACCCTTCATGATAGTCCAGTCAGGATTTTAGATCTTCCATGCACCCAGTCACGATTTTAGATCTCGCGCGCACCCTTACAGAGTTGAGGGTGTTTCTCGACATTTGCAGCTTCTACTGGAGGTTTGTCAAGGGGTTCTCACAGCTTTGTGCACCCTTGACCAATCTAACCAAGAATGGGGCTTTCAGATGGAGTACAGAGGCACAATCAACATTTGACAAAATGAAAAAAGTAATGAGCACATGCCCAGTTTTAGCCCTACCAGATTTCGGCCAACCCTTCACATTGGAGTGTGATGCATCCGAGGAGGGTATTAGGGCTGTACTTATGCAAAATAGGTACCCCCTTGCCTATGAGATCCGAAATTTGAGGTGCCCTGAGCTTCTCTATACTATCTACAATAAAGAAATTTTGGCCATCATGCATGCCTTGGCCAAATTCATGCAATACTTGGTAGGAGAAAGATTTGTAGTGAGATCAGGTCACAACATCCTTAAGTTCTTCTTGGAACATAAGGACTTGAATGAGAGGCAACATAAGTGGGTTAGAAAAACACAGGCCTATGATTTTGACATTGAATTTGTCAAGGGGAAGAATAATGTAGTAGCAGATGCATTATCTAGAAGGCCATCAATTTAGGATATGACCGATATTTCAGTTGACTGGAAGGCCCACCTCCTGGAGGAATGCTCAAAAAATCAGTTTTCTTGTCAGTTGATGGATGGGTGGATATAGGATGACAAATTCATAATCACAGATGATGTCATCTACTACAAGGGCTTAATCTTCTTGGTTCCTGAGTCGGCCTTTAAGGCCAAGGTATTACAAGCATGTCATGATTCACTGGTGGCAGGGCACCAAGGTATTGTAAAACATACAGGCAGGTAAGGGAAAGGTTTTCATGGAAAGGTATCAAAGAAAATGTAGTGCGCCACATCAAAGAGTCGACTACTTGCCAGGAAAACAAGGATGAGCATACACATCCAGCAGGACTGTTACAACCTCTACCCATCCCAGAGCACAAATGGGAAAGCATCTCTATGGACTTCATCACATGATTTCCCAGGCCACAGGGGAAAGATTGTATTTTTGTGGTGGCGGATAGGTTAACTAAATTTGCACACTTTTTCTCCATTGCCACAAACTTCAATGCAGCACAAGTTGCAGATTTATTCTTCGGCGAGATCTTCAGACTACATGGTTTACCCAAGACCATTGTTAGTGATAGGGATAACCAATTTATGAGCACGTCTTGGCAGAAGTTACTCAGACTGGTTGGCACGGCCTTGACCCCTGACACCAGTTACCACTCTCAGACTGATGGGAAAACCGAAATAGTCAACAAGTGGGTGGAAGGCTACCCCATAAATTATGTAACGGGGCAACAGAAAGCATGGGTTAGGTGGCTACACCTGGGGGAATATTGTTACAACACCACTTATCACATGTCCATTGGTATGACTCCATTCAGGGTCTTGTATAGTTATGACCCTCTCTCCTTTATAGAGATTTCTTTCTGTGATAACAGAGCTCCTATGGTACAGGATTGGGTGCAACAAAGTCAGGACATACTCAGGGAATTAAAAGATCATCTACAGAGGGCACACAATCAACAAAAGGTCCAGGAAGACAAACACAGGGTATAGCATACTTTTGAGGTTGGTGACTTGGTCTACTTAAGGCTCCAACCATACAGACAGGATTCTATCAAAAGAAGTGGATCATAAAATATCCAACCCCGATTCTTTGGACCCTATAGGATCAGCAGGAAGGTAGGGGTCGTGGGTTATGAACTTGAGCTTCCACAGGGAAGCAAGATATACTGAGGCACAATTGACATTTGATAAAATGATAAAAGTAATGAGCACATGCCCAGTTTTAGCCCTACCAGATTTCGGCCAACCCTTCACATTGGAGTGTGATGTCTCAGAGGAGGGCATTGGGGTCGTACTTATGTGGAATAGGTACGCCCTTGCCTATGAGATCCGAAATTTGAGGTTCCCTGAGCTTCTCTATACTATCTACAATAAAGAAATGTTGGTCATCATGCATGCCTTGGCCAAATTCATGCAATACTTGGTAGGAGAAAGATTTGTAGTGAGATCAGATCACAATAGCCTTAAGTGCTTCTTGTAACAGAAGGACTTGAATGAGAGGCAACATAAGTGGGTTAGAAAAATACAGGCCTTTGATTTTGGCATTGAATTTGTCAAGGGGAAGAATAATGTAGTGGCAGATGCATTATCTAGAAGGCCATCAGTTTAGGGTATGACCGATATTTTAGTTGACTGGAAGGCCCACCTCCTAGTGGAATACTCAAAAAATCCGTTTGCTTGTCAGTTGATGGATGGGCGGATATAGGATGACAACTTCATAATCATATATGACATCATCTACTACAAGGGCTTAATCTTCTTGGTTCCTGATCCAGCCTTTAAGGCCAAGGTATTACAAGAATGTCATGATTCACTGGTGGCAGGGCACCAAGGTATTGTAAAACATACAAGCATGTAAGGGAAAGGTTTTCATGGAAAGGTCTCAAAGAAAATGTAGTGTGCCACATCAAAGAGTCAACTACTTGCCAGGAAAACAAGGATGAGCATACACATCCAACAGGACTGTTACAACCTCTACCCATCCCAGAGCACAAATGGGAAAGCATCTCTATGGAATTCATCACATGATTTCCTAGGCCACAGGGGAAAGATTGTATTTTTGTGGTGGTGGATAGGTTAACTAAATTTTCACACTTTTTCTCCATTGCCACAAACTTCAATGCAACACAAGTTGCAAATTTATTCTTCGGTGAGATCTTCAGACTACATGGTTTACCCAAGACCATTGTTAGTGACAGGGATAACTGATTTATGAGAACCTCTTGGTAGGATTTATTCAGACTGGGTTGCACGGCCTTGACCCCTAACACCAGTTACCACCTTCAGATTGATGGGCAAACCGAAATAGTCAACAAGTGGGTGGAAGGCTACCTCATAAATTATGTAGCAGGGAAATAGAAAGCATGGATTAGGTGGCTACACCTGGGGGAATATTGTTACAACACCACTTATCACATGTCCATTGGTATGACTCCATTCAGGACCTTGTACAATTATGACCCTCTCTCCTTTATAGAGATTGCTTTTGGTGATAGCAGAGCTCCTATGGTACAAGATTGGGTGCAGCAGAGTAAGGACATACCCCGGGAATTAAAATATCATCTACAGAGGGCACATAATCAGCAAAAGGTCCAAGCAGACAAACACAGGGTAGAGCGTACTTTTGAGGTTGGTGAGTTGGTCTACTTAAGGCTCCAACTGTACAGACAGGCTTCTATCAAAAGAAGTGGAGCAGAAAATCTCCAACCCCGATTCTTTGGACCCTAAAGGATCAGAAGGAAGGTAGGGGTTGTGGCTTATGAACTTGAGCTTCCACAGGGCAGCAAGATACACAACGTCTTCCATGTGTCATGCTTGAAGAAATCCATTGGCCAACACATCACCCCACTTGAGTTACTTCCACCCTTAGATGAAGAGGGGCAATTGATACTAATGTCGGAGGAAATACTGGAGGTTCAAGAGAAGAAACTCAGGAGGAGGAGAATCAAGGAATACTTAGTCAAATGGAAGGACTTGCCTATTGAAGCTACTACGTGGGAGAATGAATAGATGATACAGGAGACAGGCTCAAAATTGCTTGTGGACAAGAAATTTCTAGCAGGGGAGACTGTAATTTCCCCCATCTCTTGATGAAGAGGTTTGGAGAAACTCGGTAGTCTAGTCATTCCCAATAGACCATAGTCTCATGTCACATGGGGAATATTCAGCGAAACTCAATGTTATAATTTGAAGTTGACTTGAAAAGGTAAAAAGTAACTCACTAAAGAATTAGAATGCTTGAGGTTGAGTTAGGAGTTTAAACTAATGGTTAACTTAACTCAACAGAGGAATAGAAATGAGGTATAAAGGAAATACTAGGTCTCACCTCTCATGCATCTTGAATTGTTATTTCAAATTGCTTTTTGGCTCTTTAGCACACTATTTTGATGGTTTTGAGAAAACAAACCCTAGAGAACAATTCGATGGTAAAAGATTCCACCTATCTTGTTCCAAGATTGGTCTTGGGGATGAAATATTCCACCCACACCATTATACATCATTCACATCTATCATCACTCATCTAGGACGTCTACAGGTCATACCCTTGAGGGTTTTTAGCAGGAGGGCACACCATTAAGTTAGGGAAGTTCGATCTAGGATATCGGCAGGGCTTTGGGTCATTCTAGCACTTGGGTTTTTCTTGCAAGGCCTTGATCATTATTTCTGGTGCATTTTGAGAGGGTTATTTTTGTTGGATGATTTCCTAGAGCATTGGCACGATTTAGAGAGAAGGGGGGCGCTATAAAGATTCAGATCTACTCAGTTTGGAGGGGTTATACTTCAGATCTGACCTTGAGACTTCACCTAGTGACTTGCAGTGTCCCGATCTATCTTTCTAGGGAGTTTCAAGGTATTTGAAGGTCTCTTTCATATGGGACAAATTATTGGGCATTGATAGGATCCAGGAGGGCGTAGCTTCACTTAGGGTTTCAGCATTTGGAGGAGCATCCCTTGGTATTTCGGTGTAAAACTTCAAGAGGGGGTTCTACTCACCCCGATCTATCATTCTATAGGATTGGAGTCATTTGGAGGCTTCCATCACCCAGGCTGAAATATTGGGTCTTCTTAGCTCCTCAAGAGGATGTGCCATCAGCTAGGGGGTTTGGACTTGACCCTGGTACTTCTTGTATTGATCTTCATTTCGTATCCAGCCTTTGGAGGCTTACATATTCTTATCGAGAGACTTTTGTAGCAGCTCATATCTTCTCTCTTGTAGCTATCTGATGTTATTCCAGATCTTCATCCTTATTGTATCAGGTTCTTGCTTATTGTAGGGGCCGAATAAATTAAACAACCATTTATTTTAAACATAGTAGTAAAATTCAAGAAATTTCTATAATTTAGCACATTCGCATACAAATTTATCAATAATAATAAAATTTTATAAGAGATTAAAAACAATTGCATAATTTTAAATACCTGAACCTGATGCTAATAACCCTCCATTTGTCCTTTACCTTCTTGACCGTTGTTGCACTGTAAAACACTGCCCAAAACCTAGTTCCTCCCTGCCAACTAAGTAACTTCCTAGCTCCAGGATATCATATGGATATCCTGGCCCCCGTGCCCAAAACCTCCAGCAACCCCGGTGCCTGACTGATACAATCCCACTCCAAAATTTCACTTCTCTCTGCAAAATGACCTCCCGTCCACCTCCTTCCCCTCCATATTCCTCCTTCACCGACTCCCCACCTCATTTACTCCCTACCTAACCCATTTATTACCTTCTTATCCTTTCTCGTTAATGCCCCTTATCCCCTTTATTTAATATCTTATCCCTTGTAGTTAATATGTTATCCCTTTTCAGGTACGTAACTTAATTTAATAATATAATTTATTATCCTCCTTTTATTTAATTACCTTATTAATTAATGAGTTAAATTAATAGTTAAATTAATCATTGACAATCATGAATAACTAATTAATAATAATTAATTAGTAAATGTTATTTTAAGAAATAATTATTGTTTAGCTAATCTTTTAGGACAATTAGATTATTAAATTAATTATAATTAATAATCTTATATGTCTATTTAAGCAAGGTCGTTACACTTATTATATCAATACAGGTCAAATCTATGTTGTTTGGTTCCATATCTTATGTTGTTTGGTTCCTTATCTTATGTTATTGGTCATATATTGTATTCCATTGTTATATCTTCAAATCTATGCTTGTTAATTGAAATATAAACCCTAAGACATAACTCATAAGTAAACCTGCAAGCAAACACACATCTATCAGTAAACATAGAGTAGTTAGTGTTCCAAGCGAAAAAATTGGCTTGAGAACATTATATTGTGAGGTGCCCAAGGCACAAGGAAAACAATCCACTTTGCAAGATGTAAAAATGACCAAAAATCATGTTTCCCAATGCAATATTTTATTTCTCCAATGAAACAAAATCAATTATTAGTGCCTTTTCTATTGGGTTAATGGAGTCACAAGGAGCTTAGAGAAGCTACCTCCTTGGGGATGTAAACCCTTTTACTCCCTAAGGTAGCGTTCTCTAAGCTAGGGTTTAAGCTAAGAGGGTGTATTCCCTTATACCTCTCTTACACTACATCAAATCCATGTGATTTTCTCCCTTTTTTGCTTCCAGAGATGGTTTTTATGTATTTTTCTTTAATTTTTTGAACAAGTCGGCACTATTTATCGGGGTGGAGCTATTCATGGCATTTTTTGTGTCGACCACAAAATTTAGGCGCTAACAGCGCTGGAAATTTCTCAACATTTAGCGTTGTACATTGCGCCCCAGTTAGCGCCAGAAATGACGCGTCATTTAGTACCAGCAATTGTGCCCCATTTAGCGCCTGATTTATCACCCCAGTTAGCGCCACAAATTGCACTAAATGTAGCACTAGATTTGGCGTCGGATGTATCCAAATTAACCTAAATAGTTAATTAGTTGAGGTGTTGGGGGTTAAGTGGATAGGGGATTTCAGGATTTAGGGATTTGGGGTACAAGGATTAAGGGTTAATGGATTAGGGGTTAGGGTTTAAGGTATTAAGGGTCAAGGGCTAAGGGATTTGGCGCTTACAGGTTAGGTAGTTTAATGGTTAATGTATTAGGGATTATGGGCCAGGGGATTAATGTTGAAGGGCTTAGTGGTTTATGGATTAAGGGATTAGGAATTAGTGAGAAGTGTTAGGGGATTAGGGGATTTTTTGTTAAGGGATTATTGATTAACTAAGGTTGATGGCTTAAGGTTTAATTAGGGATTAGGACTTAACTAGGATTTAAGGGTCAATGGATCAAGGGTTAGGGGAGTTAGGGATTTGTCGGAATTACTCTCTTTAAATTTCATGGAACCTCTTCCAACACAACAATCACCAATGTCATCTGTTCATGTCGCACGATGAGTAGTGAATGGGGCCAACGTTGAAATTTCTTCAAATTGTTAATGCATGTGTTGAAATTTGAAACGGTTAGAATAGACACAATATGCCTTAACGGTATGTGAGGTTTTCAAGACTCAAGGATACCTGATGTCCTCACATAATCTTTTAGATTGTCAACATTTGCATCAACGTTCATCATGCAGTATCATTACCATCGTTTTTCATTCACATCTATGGAATGCTTGTCAAAACTCTCTTAAAATGTCATGGATTAAGGTATTTCAAACACATCACCAATGCCATCCATCAATCTCACACGGTGAGCAGTGAATGGGGTTTAGCGTCGAATGTGCCTAAATAGTTAATTAGTTGAGGTGTTGGGGGTTAAGTGGATAGGGGCTTTGAGGATTATGGGATTTAGAGATTTGGGGTACAAGGATTAAGGGTTAAGAGAATTAGGGATTAAGGTTTAAGGGATTAAGAGTCAAGAGATAAGGGATTTGGCGCTTATGGGTTAGGTAGTTTAATGGTTAATGGCTTAGGGATTATGGGCTAGGGGATTAATGTTTAAGTGCTTAGGGCATAGGGGTTTATGGATTAATGGGATTAGGGATTAGTGTTTAAGTGTTTAAGGGTCGATGACTTGGGGGTTAGGGGATTTAGGGATTTTTGTGGTAAGGGATTAATGATTAAATAAGGTTAAGGGCTTAAGGGTTTAAGGATTAGGGCTTAACTAGGCTTTAAGAGATTTAGGGCTTTTGTGGTAAGGGATTAGTGATTAACTAAGGTTGATGGTTTAAGGGTTTAGGAATTTGGGCTTAACTAGGCTTTAAGGGTCAATGGCTTATGGGTTAGGGTTTAGGTCAAATTTTGACACGGTTAGACGAGACACGTGCCTTGATGGTATGTGATATATGATATATGGTGCCAGGTATTGATGCTGAGATAAGGATACACTCAACATCCTTACAGTGTGATCTACATCCAAGGACATGAATAGAGCATTAAGGACAACATCAATTGTCATAGCAGAAGGAAGTAATCCTATGTGTCTTCATGAACATATGTTGATATAACTTTTGTGTCTTCATGAACATATGTTGATATAAAATGGATGGAAGAATCATACAAGTAATCCTATTTTTTTCTGCCAACAATTCATACCATATATTGAACACTTTAACGATATTGCAATAGGTGATTTGTATTGACACAAATAATACTGAACCATTTCAAATACTAGGCCATAAGAATCATTATTTTTTAAACATGGATTACAAACAATT
>SNQJ01S0006556.1:232064-261345 GCA_010110895.2 Picea sitchensis | reverse complement strand
CATCATTGACCTCGCGGGGAAGTGTGTTGAAGTCTTACAGATGAACTAGGTGAAATACCTAGTCAATCAGCTCAAACTAGACTGTCGCGAAGTGCAGGATCAGGGTTACAAGTTCCACTTCAGCTGGCTCCTGATCCTTATTGCCGTTATTTCCTGGGAGATGTCAGAAGGTGCGACCTTCCCAGATATTGAACATTTTGAGCTGCTTTCCGTGAAGTTTACTACCCTTTGGTATTCGAGTGATATGAAAAAACAGTGGAATTCAAACGTTATTTTTCATACCTACTACCTTCAGCTGAAGAGATCCATCGAAGATGAGCCTCACATGACTCCAAACACCTTACAGAGATTCCGACCCCTGATGAAGTTCAGTGCAGATCGACATTTCATTTACATTACAGTGCAAGCTGATGAACATAAGGAGCAGTTACAGTCGTACTACAAGCTCACGGAAGAGGATCTTGAGGAGATCACTAAGGACTGGTCGACAAACCTCCTCATCCAAATAGACCCTACAGAGATGTCCGACCCTGACAGCCAAGAAACTATGCATGATACACACGGACCCAAAAAAACAAAGAATACTGAAGAGGTCCAAGACCTAAGCAATGCCTTAGGGAAGACTGCTTCCATATCACCTGAGCGAGGAGGTGATGATGATGAAGAAGAATAAATGGCACAGGAGTTGAACAAAAGAAAGGCGAAGTAACACCATCGAGAGATAAGACCGACCTTCTGAACAAGAGGAAGGTTTCTCCCCAGAAACCCTCTTCGCGGAAGAAATCTAGAGCCACCATGACCAAGATGAAGACTGTGCTTACTGCTGATGATTTTGATTTCATCATCGTAGCGCTAAACGATGCCTCGCTGGAAATTGTAGAGAAGTAAGAAGATAAGTAGGAGGAAATGTACGATAGAATCTAGTTCGAGCTGCCAGGAGTACAACAGGCTCTTCAGTCTAGTCGTGCATTCTCCACTGTGCCCCTGCCATCAGGAGAACTAGAGTTGGGGGATGAGATGACCCAACTCTGCCAAGTAGCTGATGCGGTCGAACCTCATCTTCATCATGCACAAGAAGAAGAAGAACAAGCCACCTAGGCCTTTAAGCAAGTGCAGGCATACTCATAGAACAATGCAAAGTTGCATAGTAGGAGAAGATTTCCCTCCATATAAGGTTTGACGAGGATAAAGTGCAAATGTAGCAAGAAAAGGAACAATTGCTTGCAGGACAAATCGAGGTAAAAGAAGCAGTCAACAGAGCACTTGGCTATGTGACAGGCTTAGAGCCACAAGCAGAAGACTGGGTTGAGAATCAAGTAGAGTAGCTCGCATAAGCCATCCAACAGCTACAACAATGAATAACAGATTTATAGCTCCACATTGTACCTGACACCCCATAGGATGTGAGGGACCAAAGAGAAGCAACTTCCCAGAGCACAGTTGAGAGAATAAAGGCCCTTTCCATAGAATGCAAGAAACTGAGTGATCGCAGTTCCCAGATGTATGAGAAACTTACGGAGAATCCAGAACTGAAGGCACTGGAGTCGAAGCTCCAAAAAGTGAAGTATCAATCAGAGACAATATAGGCAAAGTTGAAGCCCCTGTCAGTTGTGGAAATAATGAAGAGATCCCAATAGCAGTGCACTGCCTAGTAGTAGGTTCACATTATTAAGAGAAAAGTCATGGAAGTGACTCAGAGGCTCCAACCTGTACAAGATGAGGCTTACCAACTGTTCACAGAGATAGAAGGTCGAGGAGCAGAACTGGAGCAGGTTGTTACTGCCGCTGAACAATGCCTAGAGGGACCCGTGAACAAGGTAGTCATACAAGAATTTGTAGAATAAGAGGTCATAGCACAAGAACAAGTCGAAGCAGCTCGAGCCAAGCTCGAGGCTTTTGAAGCAGAACTAGTCAGATCAGAGTGACTCGGGATGAGTCATAGGTGAGTGTTGGGGGCATGTTGGCCCTTGACCAAGTTTTTGGAGATCCTTGGTCAAGTTTGACCTATTTTGGGACTTCGACAGTCTGTTGAAGATGGAGCGCAAGACAAAGAGGAGATTGCAGGATCTCAGACCCTTTTTAGGGATTTTTTTGGTTTTGGGGATCATGTAATGGGTATGGGAATGTCGACCCATGGGTTTACCCATGCTTAGGCCTATTTTGTAATATATATAGAAGACTAGACGATGTAATAAAATAATAAAAAGAGAGGTTGTAAGGAATGGCTAAGTGCTAGAGTTGGATATGTGTGATAAATATTGTAAGTGCTTGGTGCATACTGTGTGAAACTTGCAAAACTAAGTGCAAGTCATTGTAAGAGACTGTAGAAGGTTGTGTGCTTAGATCTACCCAGGGAAGGAGGATTTAGTGAGATGCACATATCTTCTATCCTCTGCGGAGTAGGGGTTTTGAGGTTATGTGCATGCAACCTATTGAAGAAGCCAATAAAGAAGACAAAGAGTTGGTGGACGTAGCCCTAGGGTGGGGGTGAACCACGTATATGTTGTGTTGCTCTGCTTTGTGCGATGTGTTGATGTGATTATATGTTAATGTTCTTAGTGCTTTGATATAGATAGATAGATCTGTTGATGATTTGTGCTTAATGATGTATATGGATGTTAGATCTGACTTATATACATATTCTTAGTGCCTGAATTTGTTAGGATCTAATCTGTCATGCTAAGTGTTTTTATATGCTAGATCTGGTTGAATACTGCGATGATCTGTAATTAGGGTTTAACTGTGCTATAACTAAGAACTAGATATTGATGAATGTTAACTGTTGAGTGCGTTGTTAAGTGTTAGAATCACATATTTGTGTCCCAGCTAAGGTTGCAGACACTGGAGTCCTGCAACCACCCCTGCCTCTACCTCGAGTGAGACTTCATCTACTTCGCAGGTGTTACCGAAAGGGTCGATAGTTAGGGATTTGTTGGTGCGCTCTTGAGTGTTGAACCCTGGGTCTACCCCTGTGCCAACACCAAGTATGACTTTTAAACCTTTATTTCAAGGTAGTTATCTAGACAATATTTCCTCTGTTGTATCTCCAAAATTTTGACCCTTCTAGGTCTGAAAATTTTGTTTCGTAGTTCTTTGATATGTCTTCTCTGCATTTCCATAGGTCTAATCAAAATTGGATGTGCCAAGTGGAAGTTATGGTAACTTCCATACACCTTGTTGATTTTTGGCCCTTCCAGGAAAGCATACTTGTAAAGCGTTCTAAGAGCACAATATATGATATTTGATTCTGAAACTTGCACCAGAAATACTACAGAATTTCCACTATCCAATGCAACTAATATCACTTAATTTGGATACTCATTGAAGAATATATCACTATTTTACCCAGAACACTTGTTTGAGACTAGTTAATATGATTATTCAACTACCCTATCTTACACAAGGTGTATATACAAAATTAAGATGACCCATAAGTTTAAATTTTTATCATAGATACCTTGATCATTTCTATGAATAGCCTCCTAGTTTCAAGGTCTGAAACTTCACAAAAAACCTTTTATAGAGAAAATTGTGTGATAAATAAATTTAGGATGATTCTAGAACCCTATATTACACAAGATATATCTCTGAAATTATAAGGCCTCAGGAGCTTAAATTTGAACCCCACATACCTTGATCCGTCTGTTAAATATCCTGCAAGGGGTTCCTTCTGAAACGTCATATAAACTAATTTATAGTGAAAATTCCAAGGTGTCTCAGATGCATTAGTGAAACCCCAACACCTTGAGCTCTGATACCAAATGTTAAGAACCAAATATCAAAATAGCATAAAAAACCTCAAAATAAGTACTCGATACCTTGAAAAATAGATAATTTAAAAGAATAAGCCTCTTCGAGGGGGAAACCTCCTTATACACCACATAAATTTACAAATACAATATGATTCCAAATGAAAATGTCTCCTTGGTATATATAGGAGGCTAGGAGGTACAATTACAACTAATGGACCCAAGTCGACATAAATAAAATAACAATACAAATGTAATATGCCCCAATTAAGGAGTAATGTGCCACTATTTAGGGCTTAACAACCCATCATGATTTGGAAGTGCCTCCTAATGAGATATATGAACCAAGTATTGATTGTATGTAGGATTTCCATCATTTCTTTCTCATAGGTGGATATTCCCATATTTCTATCACATAATTGTTTATTAGTGAATGCTAGTGGGTGCATGTTGTAATCTATGGAAAAGTAGGGAGAGTTACCAGTAGTCCTTGCATAAGAAGCATAGAAGATGCATGGATATAGATGTAGACAAAGACATACACAAGTAGTGAGAGGACAAATATATGTATTTATTAAAGGATATATCAATGCAGTACAATGTATACAATCTCTCACATAGAGCTATTAGAGTCTCCATGTTTTTATCTATTTATACTTCTATATATCTAGTTACTAGGAAGTTGTAACTACTTAACTGTCTGGTTTGGTCGGTTATCTGATACTTCGATCGACTTACATTTCCAACTATATCAGTTGACCGACTATTTCTTAGTCGACTAGCGGGCCTAGTCGACATAGTCGACTAGCCCCTACAATGTAACATCTCTCCCCACCTCAATTCCTTGCTCATCTTGAGAAAAGGGGGAGTATACAAAATTAAATTTACAAAACTTGATTACAATATTGAGAAATAGAATACGGAGAGAAGAAGAACAATTGAAGTAGGAGGAGACAAAATTTCAATGTGCTTGACTGACTTAAGGAGTTGATTTTGACTGGTCTGTTGCACTTCGAATTCCACCACTGGTTGAGTCAACTACATTTTCCTTTTCAGTTTCTGTGATGAATCTGGAGGTGGTATGAATGATATTGGGGGATGAATGCTTCATTTGTTGTGTAAAGTCACACCATGCACTGATCTCTTTTTGTGCTTCTACGCTTAGTAGTTTCATTTGGGTGAGCATTTCATCTTTTTCTGTTATCTTGGTTGTCTGAATTGAGGCTAACTGTAGGTCGAATTGCTGCTCTGTATATTGCATATTTTCTTTGAGACGAGTGAGACAAATGACTTCTCAGTCGGTTTCTACTTATGCCTTGTGCCCCTCCGTTTTCCATTTCTTCTCTTTTTTTGAAAGTTGTATCTCTACTGCCTTTTCCTTTGTTAGCTGCACAATGAGAGCTTCTTTGATTTTGTTGTCGATGGTCGAATTTCGTGTCCACTCTATATTTTCCACTGTAGATTTTCGTATATTGTATTTGCTGAAGGCATATACAAAGTGAGTTGGCCAGTCACCTACCATAGAATGTAGTAGTACAACTTGTTTAGCAATTTTATCTATGTTTTGTATGAATCCTTTAAGATTATTATGTTCTGTCTTCAAGGATGTGGCTATCTGTTCTTTATTCTTTTGAATATACTTGGATGTCAAGTTGAGTTGATGTTCTGACTCCTCTTTTTATTTTTGAAGTCATGTTTCCTATTGTTGGTGTCATGTATTGATTTTTATTCGCCTTCTAATCAGTTCTTTAAACCCTTCTAAGGATTTTTGCACCTCTGTCATCTGCTCTGTCCCCTCATGTTGTATGACTTCTTCTTTGCATTCCTATAACATGTTCCTTTTCTCTTCTTTTAATTGTTATACCAAACTTCCTTCTTTAATCACAGTTTCCCACCTTCTTTTTAATTCTCTTTAAACGACTTCATGTAAGTCAAAGAGGTATTGGTCAGGTCGATTGTGGCCTCGACAATGGAACCTGATGGGTTGATTGGTCGGGTCATTTTGAATTTCATCATTGAAAACTTATTTCTCTTTCTTTTGTGTGAATAATTTGATGATTTCCCATCTTTATCCTGGGGTGCTATTGTATGTTGTGTAGATGGAATGATCTGATGTTGTACTTAAGGCTGGCTTTGTGGGTACAAAATTATCCATAAATTTTTTATTATGCCATTCATTAAGCACATAAATATAGTTGGTGCATTGGTCATTCCAAATGGCACCACTACAAATTCATAATGTCCGTACATGGTTGTAAAGGTTGTATTACTAATGTATTCTTCCTTGATTCTTACCTAATGGTATCCTAATCTCAAGTCTATCTTGGAAAATATATTTTCCCCTATTAGTTGATCAAAGAGGTCATAAATCTTGGGTAGAGAGTATTTTTTCTTCATAGTGGCTTTATTTAGTTGTCTAAAGTCAATACACAATCTCAATGTTCCATCCTTCTTTTTGACAAAGAGTACTGGTTCTCCCAAAGGTGAAACACTTGGGTATATGTACCATTTATTCAAAAATTCTTCCACCTACATTTGAAATTATTTTAATTCTGGTGTACTCATTTTTGAAGGAGTTTTTTATACTATGGAAACTCGTGGTACTAAATCAATAGAGAAATTTATTTTCCTATTTGGTGGCAATCTTGGTATTTCTTGGAATTCATTTTCAAACTCTTCTAATACTAATAAATCTTCAAGGCTTGGCCCTTTTGTATTTTTTGTCTCCTCCACATGATATGCATACAATTGTCAACCTTTTCTAAAACATATCTTCAGCTGTAAGGCTGAAATTTCCCTTATAGAAATGGGTCTTGTAATTCCTTTCATAGTGCTTTGCTTTCCTTCTTCATGAAGACATGTAAATTTCTTGTTATGACAATCTAGGATAGCATGATACTGGTCCAACCAATCCATTCCAATTAGGATATCATAAGATCCTAATGGGATGATATTCATATCAACATTAATACTCATTCCATTTATATTTATTAGACAACCTTTAACATTCTAATTGATCTTTCTTTTGGTTCTAGTGGCTAGTTGAACCAAACTTGATTATTCAAGTTTACTTTTCTCCAAATGCAATATGCCCACTATTTTAGGGTCAATGTGACAATGGATTTCTCCTGAATCGATCAAAATAGCAACATGATGATTAATTATCTTACCTTCCACTTCGATCATATTAGATTGGTATTGTACTTGTCAATATTCTAAGGCTGCATATATTCTTGGAATACTTATGCCCATGTCTTATACTATTGTAGCCTCTTGGATGTTGTGCATGGTCTTGATTTTGTCTTCTCTATGAGGACACTACTTGTACATGTGATATTATTTGCATCCCCGACATTTGATCGGTGGTCTTACCCTTTTTCCCAAGGAGTCTTCTCTCTTGGACTCATCCTTAGCAGACTGATCTTATTGATTTTTATTAGGACTATTTCTATTGAAAGGATATTTGAATCCCTTCCTTCTCTGATAATATTTCTCTTTCTTCCTATCCTTCCAATATTTCAGTAAAGATTGTCTTCCCTTACCTTGTTCATATAGGTACTTATACTTCCTAATGGTCTCAGTCAAAGTTTTGGGCTCATCATATTGAATCTTATCTTTATAAAATGATGGAAGTCCACTAAAGAACCTTTGTATCTTCACCTTCTCATCCTTTATAAATCCTACATACTTCAACAATCCAAAGAACTTCTTTTCATATTCTACCATGGTCATTCTTCCCAAGATGATTTCAAAAAAATCTTTCATTTTATTGTCATATAAGTGCTCTGAAAGATACTCCTTCTGAAATTATCTCTTGAACTAATTCCAAGTGATCATGCTCTCTTTAATGTGTTAAAATTGCTTCAGTTGATCCCACCACATAGTAGCTTTACCATGCAAATGGTATGTGACAATTTTGGCTTCTAGGTCAGATGAGTAGTTGTGCAATTGAAAATACTTCTTGATTCCAAGCAACCATGCATCGGCATCATCTTCCCTTTATATTTCACCATAAAAGGATGATGGGTTAATTTTAATCATCTCTCCTTGTAAATTGTCAAATCATGCCTTCTTCTTTGGTACCTAACAAGAGACACTTTTGGACTACTTATGGAGTCTTTAGATGCATAAAATTTCATTGATGAATAAGGAGGTGAGTGATGTCTATGGATTTTGCTAACACTTCTTGAATGACCAACTCTTTTGTAGTTATCTCTTCTTTCATGATGTCTTCCTTCTTCCTCTTGTCTTGAGTCTGATCCATTCTTTTCCTTCCTATGCAACTAATTTAGGCTTTGCATTACTTGAGCATTTATTTGATTTTGTTCTCTCATCATTTTCTCATTGTCTTATTTGTAACTTTGCACTTATATTCTCAAGCTTCTCATAGTATCTATTAATGTTTCTTGTTCCCCTCTACTCTTGTTCTCATTTTATGCTATCTTTCCATTACCAACACTGATATTTTGACTTTTGGATTCTTTCTCTTGACTGAAGGCTCCCTCTCCTTCCTCCATGTTCCAACTATGCATTCGTGTCTTGAACTAATATGTTTATATCCCTTAATTCTGTAAAATGTGCAATAAACCATTTTTGTTAGAATTTTGCATATTATAGAAATTTGTCAGTTAATGCTAGAGGTCCTTTTTATGCTTAATTCATGAAGAATTATATCATAGTTATCCCAATTCTAATAATTCCAAGTTATTCTTCTCTGAACCATCTTTTCAATGATTATTCTCTTTCTCAATTATGAGTCTTGAGCAGAAAGTTATTGATGCAAAGGAAACAAAGGAATATCCATTAGCACATGCAACATAGCTTCAACACTAACTGGCCATCTGATCATTCCTTTGGATTTAATATTGACCGTGAGTTTAATTATATTCAAATTAGATCATGATCATCATTATGCTTATTGGCCACCTCAATATGAAACTCATATTTGATGCATGGTAGCCATCTGATCTAGACCTTAGATTAATCTCGACCATTGATCATGTTTTCACATAGCTTGAACCTTCAGATCACAACCACCGTCCAATAAGATCTCTGATTAGCCTCAGTCGTTGATCTATTATCATGATGGTTTCACCTTGGGTATAAGGCATATATTCCCATACCTTTGCGGCCTCCAGAATTCACTTTTGAGTTCCATCGCACTCATTTTTCACCTATACTTAGACCCATTTCCAAGCATTTCTCCACGCGTCTAAGACATTTCTTTTCATACTTCCATGACCTCCAGAATGCACCTTTTTGTTCCACTACACTCACTTTGCACCCATACTTAGAATGTTTTCTAAGTATTCTACTGTGGGTCTACGAGACATCATGAGTCGTCTGATCTCTCACACTTTGGGTCATTTGATCTATGACAAGTGGCGACCACCTAGGACGTCAAATGTTTCACCCTATGGGTCATCCAATTTGTGACAAGTGGCAACCTCTTGGGCCATTCAATCAATTCCTCATCCTTAGACATATTATCATATCTCGTAGTGCTTTGTAGCATCTTCGTCCACTCGATTCATTCTTAACACTTAGGCATTTCTTGAGACATCTCTGCCCAACTGATTCTTGGTACTTAGTCATTTTTTAAGATCTCATTATAGGCCACGAGTCTATGGTATTTTACATATTCTTGTGACCCCATCCGTTTGACCGATTCTCCATAATTGGTCATTTATTTGTTTCTCACGGTGCTCCATGGGACATCTTCATTTACCCAATCCCTTCTTGATACTTAATCATTTCTTTGATATCTCACCACGGGTCCCAGGTCTAAAACACTTTCATTTAATCTTCTGCAATCTTGTATGTCTGACCAATTCTCCATACTTAGTCAAATTTTGATATTTCACTATAGGTTCATGCTCATTTATTCACATACTTTTGATTTTCCATCGCGCTCACTATCTCCATGATCTCTTAATACTTAGTCATTTTTCAATATCTCTTGTGTTGATGTTGTAGATGATGTGGCTTCCACATGGACGTCTTCTTCATGACATGGTATCGATACATGTCTTGACATGTGGCACTATACGTGGAATCTATAGAGTTGCTTGTTATAGCATAAACATGGAATCCCTTTGATGTGGCACTCATTTGACTGGACATGTGGTGCTGATGAGGTTGCCATCATGGTGATGACATGGATGAGTTGGCCCACTGAGTATCTGCCTCCAATATTTTGATTTTAACCATTGATATCTAGAGACAAGCAGTCAGGATTTAACTTGTTCCAAGTTCACAGTTCCTCACAACAAAATTTAATGCCTTGCATGAGGTTCAATACCCACTCATTCTCATTTAACTATGTAGCATCTCCCTTTTCTTAATAAACCATTTGTATTTTTTTCATTTATAAATATGGGATATATATATATATATATATATATATATCAATTGTCACCATTCATGTTGGTCTAAGCATCCGAGACCTTCTTTTCAAGATTGTCACTGCTCATATCTATAGTGAGATTCATCCATCTTTTCATTTATCCACTCCCCTTAATCTTGGGAAACCCCGAATATATTTCACACATAGACATCTTCGTTCTTAAATTAGGGTAAACACATAGAGCTATTTCAGAAATTAAACAATGCACTGTCATCTTTTCACTCAAATAATCCTCAATGCACGAGGTTATCCTCTACTTCCTCGGTCTTGATTGATTTTTGAACTATTTCCAAAAAAATTCTAATGCAACAACTTTTGTTGTCCTGTAGCAAAGTAATCAATTTCCAAAGAAAGTATTGATCCTATAGCAGGCCCTTAAGGACCAATATTGTAAACTAGAGCTTTGATACCACTTTGTAATGTACCCAACCACTAGTAGGTTGGGTCGTGCTACTGCAAATCTCACCTCAAGAACTAAGTTCGAATTCTTATAGAATTTAACTAATAAAGAAGCATGAAATAAATGTGATAACCTCACATGCAATAATAACTATTCATGCTAAACTTAAAAATAAAACTTAACGGTGCCATGCACAACAATAACTAACAAGCAGGAACATTAAAATCCATATCTCAGAAATAATAATTAGTACACAATGGAAATAAATATTCAATTAAAGGAAACCATGACAAATAACACTTATCTTAAACAAAACCAATCACCAATTGGCTACAAACCAAGTTCGTTCCACCGAAACTTAGACATTTTTGTTCCAAGTCTCAACAACAGATCACCCCTGAGCCAGGGCTATGACTCCATAAGGAAGTGTTCCAGAGTGACACTCATCTTCCCAAATGAGTCAGCAATCAAACTCTCACAGGTTTCTCAACACACAACAATCTAAAGTAAGCTAGCTCTATTCTTTCTAACCTGCACTGCCAAAAGACAATGAACCCCCTTCACTACTACCCAGGCCCTCATGATCTCCACTTCTTTATAGGGCTCCAGTGCATATGGCCAAGAATATCTATGTTGGGACTCTCAAGGTTTGTAGTTGTGAACAAGGTTTAGAACATGCCAATGCATATTAGGCATACATGCACCAATTCATGGCTGACATATAATAGTAATTACTATAGCCAACAAAAGAATGGATTCTTTCCTTTAGCAGTTCGTCCCCATGTCCCAACCAAGAAAAAAAAAAAATAAGGAATAAAAAAATGAGCAAAAAATGAATGAAGAGTGAACAAGTGAACCATTGAACGATAAGGAAGAACCATGAGGAAGAACCCCCAAAACCGGGAACATGTGTTTTTGAAATTACTTGTAATAGAGAACCACCTGGCATTTACCCCAAGAAGCTCATGTAACTATTTTTTTCTCTCAAAAATTCCAAGATGGGTAAATAAAATATAATATAAAGACTTAACCCCATTATCCCCCTCTCTCGTGGAATCATAGCCCCCTATAAATATTTTCCTTGTATGTCTTGCAACCAACGATGTATTTTATTATTTGCAATGTTCAATGTATTACATTTTCTAGGTACTCCAACCTCTTTTAATTGTTCAAGCACTCCATCCTTTCATCAAATAAACAAAATACATTACTTAATCTAGGGACTGAAAATATGGGTATTACAGGATCATCTTATTTCCAATAAGAGAAAGAGAATATATACAGACATCTCATTGGTGCATTTACTTCAAAAAATACGTACATAAATCTACATCTTCAACAAAATATTCACCAATCATAAACTTGCACATTTTCTAGGTCTCCTTGGAGTGAAGGACACAATTTCTTAGCAATGGTATTTCTTTCATTCTTCATTTTTGATGCATTGTACTGGGGGGGGGAGGGTTTCCCATGATTTTTTCCCTCTTTCCTCTTTTTTCATTGTCCATTCATTAGATGCATTGTAAAATGTGTACCTAACATGGCCTTGCTTCCAGGAGCCATTCTTCATTTACACCCTAGTAATGTTCAGGGTGAGTGTTGGAGATATTACACACTCACATGGTAATTCTTTTTCCTAAGTTTCCTAGTCTAATGTTGAAGGTGTTATCCATATATGAGAATATTCCATCCTCGAAATATTCCCTAAAAAATAGGGAGCCTCCTATAAAATAGGGTGCATTCCCTCTTTAGTTTTGACTCATTTATGCTCCAGTTAGACTAGTGGAGGTAACTCATGCATGGAAACCTCAGTTTTATCACTATCAGTTACATGTTCACCATGATTTCATCACCAAGAGGGTGAATATCACATGCATGTGGCCAAATGCACATTCATGTGTTTCTATGATCCAAGAGGATCTAAGTCTCATAGAGATCTAGGAGGATCTAGAATGCCCACAGAGGTCCTAGGGGATCCATAAAAGTTCAAAATTTGACCATCTCAAATGACCGATAAAAGGATATCATTGCATAGAGCTCTTCTTCAACTTTCTATGGGCGCGGATCCTAACACTTAAAGCATTCCTAGGTCTGCACAGATCCCAAGGTGGAATGAATCCCAATGTAGGGAACAAATTTCTAGGTTGTATAGATGTCTCGAAGTATGTGCTAGGAAGAGTCCAATTATGGTTGTCTCGTAAAGCATGCCATGAGGTATATTGTCCAAACATAGGCAAATTTATACTCATTTTTCACAATTTTTTGCAAGGATCATGAATTTGAGGTCGTTTGTAAAATTCTTAGTCCAAATTTCCATTAATGATAATTTAGGTCATTGTTTTGCGTGCCAAAAAGGGTGTAATTGAGCCAGTTCAGAAATTGTTCGAATTTATGGTCAAAATTTTCATAATTTTGCAATAATTTCAATGGTGAAATCATTTTCTTTTTTTGAGTGATGGAATTAAAGAGAGTCCATTAAATTGGTTTTTTTGTAAGCAAATATTGTAATGTAATATGATATTTTGAGATGATGGAGAACAATCATGCTATCTAAAGGGACTTTGAAGATGAAGTGATATATGTCATATCTATATGTAATTCCAGTTCTTTTATTTTTTGTTTTGTCATCTCATTATTCTGCAAAGTAATCATCATTTTACGAGTTTTTGGATAAAGAGCACATCATCAAAATTTTGCAAATTGCCTCAATATGAAAAGTAAATTATTCTGGATCAAGTTAGATGTTGCATGCATATATTTAAAGAACTAAGTGGTGTCTAAGGATTTTTGGATCAAGTGGTATCATATCTAGTTTTAACGTGTATTTGAAAGTTGTTGATGTGCTGACATCCAAGAGTTTAGTCGGTGAAGGTTTTGAAGACTCTATTCAAGAAGGAAGAATGAGTAAGGTCCTAATGAAGTTGAGGTTGCATAAGAACATTAATCAGCAAATATAGAAGGAGAATTTTGAGTTAATAATGTGGTTGCAAGCTCTTGAGGAAGAGAAGAAGAGACTGCAAGAATGCCTGATATGTCACAAGGAATTCCATACGAGTATTTTTCATGAGTTCGAAATAAAGTTGCAGATCAGGAACCAAGAATTGGCACCATCAACATCAATCCATGAAGATTGGAAGGATGAGAATGTAAAGTCTCCAATGAAAAAGGAACAACCTCTTACAAAAGGCATGATCGAGAAAGATGACTCCTCATATTTTTCTTTTTCCTGTCAAGATGGAGAATGCTCGAGGGTAGTTGAAGCAAAGAAAACTTCAAATGAAGAATTCCTTCATAAAAAACCAACCTTACCTTCCAGTCCAAAGAAAGGTAATATGTGTAAGACATCTCTAGAGAAAGATGTGGATATTAGAGGAGAATGAATGAATACTTTTCCCACTGGTGAATGATCTAGATATCCATCTGTTTCATTTGGAACTAGAAACCATAATGTGGAGAAGTGTCGAAGAAGACAGATTGTACAAAATAAGTCCTCCAAGAAGATGGCTAAAGGTAAAGATCATTTCTCAAAGAAAACAAAAAGGGGTAATGATAGAAAGGGATCGTGGTTCCAAGATGGGAACAATACACTCTTATCTTATTGTGGTAAGAGTGGACATCAGATAGATAAGTGTTGGACACTTTACTGACACTTATGCCCAAATAAGATCAGAAGATATGTACAAACACTTGCAAGAAGACAAGCAACAACTCTAGATGAAGTAAATGGTCCTACTAAAAGGTTTGGGAAAGAATACTTCCTAATGGAGGGTATTGGAAAAGTGATATATGAATACATCAAGGAATGGTTCATGGACAGTGGCTCATCTCACCACATGACCAAGATGAGATTATTATTCTTTAATTTCTCATAGTCCAACACAGGTTTCTATTTAGGATCTGGAACCAGCACCAGACAAGTAATAAGAGGGTATGGCTATGTAAGATTCCAACTTGAGTCGGGAGGATTTATGGGAATAGAACATATGTTGTATGTTCCAGAATTAAAGGTAAACCTACTCTCATTTGTGGAATTTGAAGATGAAGGATATGTAGTTGCATTCCATAATGGCCATAAGGTACTTGTGTATTCAAGGGAAGTTGCTCCAGACAAAAGAATAATTCTTGGTATTCACAAAGAGAGGTTATACGGGTTACTTGGAAGACCTGTAGTTTGGTCTAATGGTTTTGTAGATTCAACATCAGATTCAATGTCATATTTAGCATCATCATCAGAGGCATTTTCAGAGGTCGGAAGCTGCGAGACTCCTCCAAGCACAATGGGAAGAATGATTCCATGAGTAAACCATCTAAAAAATTTCATTGTAAATATGTATATTTGTAAATGTAATATGCATATGTAGATATCTCCTAAAATATATTAGAAGTCTTGTAAGCCACTCATTGTAAATTATGAGAGTGAGAGGGTCTCTGTAAAATGTCTATATTGTCACCTTATATGTTGATATGAGTGAGAGGGATTTTGTAAGATAGTTTCTATATTGCCACCTTATATGATGTTGAGAGTCCGAGCAATCTCGTTAGAGAGGTTTCTAGACAGCCAACTTACATATAGTTCTAGAGTGAGAGGAATCTAGTTAGGGAGATTTCTAGATAGCGACCTATAAATATTGTTTTATAGTGAGAGGAATCCTATTGTAAATATTTATAATCCTTTAGACAACAACATAGACAATTGTGTTGTCTTAGAATCAACTAAATGGATACATATGGATTGAATTGTCTAAGTCAACATTATTTATTTTGAAGAACTAAAAGTGAAGGAACATAAGGATACAGGTAGTTGGAGCATGTATATCGAGAGCAAAAAGAGCATCAAAGTAATGCAAAACTTTCTAGATATGGTAAAGGAGAAATCATCCTCTTCATAAATAAGAGGCATAAAGGTACATGTTATAAGCATATTTAAATTACTATGTCATGTTCGTGTGGATGTATACCTTGAATAGAAGCAARCATGATAGGTACAAATGATAACAGTACAAATCAAGTTTTTTTTCAAGGCAGGAAAGTAATGGACATGGAATTCATTCAAAWACTCTTACAGATACATCAGTAGTACAGGAACAACGAGTCCAAAAGGGTAAGGCATAGATCAACATTCAACTTGGTTTCATATTGTTCGAGATAGACTATCTTCAATAATAGGAGATGTGAATGGATGTTGAATACAAGAAAGAGGTATTGCAGAGATTCGGTGAACATGATTTTTTGTTCTCAGGGAATCTATGAGCCAAAACCAAAGTTATTAGCGACAGTGTTAGAGGCCAGAGTCAGAGCCATACTCCGGAAATATAAAAAAAAGTACAATAATATAATGCCTAAGATAGAAGACCCAAGAGGAAGACTAAATCAAAGGTTAAGCAAGATGGAAGAGTGAATTATCATCACTAAGTTGTTGCGTATTTATAATTTTGTAGGTCCAAAAGTTATTTAGTGGGAAGGTGTGATCCAAGAGGATATAAAGAACACTCACATAGGTCCAGGAGGATCCAGAATGATCATAGAGGTCTCAGAGGATCCATAAAAGATCAAATTTCGAATGTCTCAAATGACCAAGAAAAGGACATCGTTGTGTAGCGTTCATCATCATCTTTCTAATGGTGCAAACAACAAGTTAAACATAATTTGTATGCAAACATTGTGAGAGGTCAAAGTTTAGTCAAACAAGTCAAACTCAAAGGGGTGAAAGACTGACATGTGTCACCACTGCAAGGGTGACATGTGGAACAACCATATAGATGATGTGGCCACATCCTAAGGTACCACATGGGTTGACTGTACATTGACTGGGCAAATGAGTTGGAAGCTAACTGGGGAAGGTACAGTCTAGTTGGACCAATCACATATTGACAACTGGCAAGGTTCAACCAATGAGAGGCTGCCAGGTGGAAACCTCCCATTGGCCTATATTGGTATGGTTTATCAAAAATTATGGAGTCAACGGGGGTCAAACCCATAACCTCCATAACCTCCCAAAGGTCTAACAAAGCCTCCATTTCCAACACGCCATGTATTAGTTCTTAAACTTTATATGTTGTTAGTATTATTTGAATGGGGTTAAAGTTTTTTTTGGATGGAAAAGGGGCTGAGGGATAATCTCCCAACCCCTAGTGTATATGTAATGCATGTGACCACACTCCAACAATTTCGAGGGGATAACGGACTATATACCATATATAACATATGGTATATACCATATGTTATAACAACTATCCACATATATAAAACCAACCAACAAATATGCTAATGAGGAAAGGATCACAAGGAATGGAACCCTTGACCTCCTCCAAATATAGCCAATGCCATAAACACTAGGCCAAAAGTCCCACTTATTTTGGGATGCCTCTATATTTAGTGATAAAGTTGTCAAATAATGTGGATGGAGGTTGGAGGGTTTGCGACCTATATATGGGCATGGATCCCAACACTTCATGCATTCCTAGGTCGCAAAGATCCTTAGGTGGAATAAATCCCAGTGCAGGGTACAAATTTCTAGTTTGTACGGATGTCTCGAAGTACGTGCTAGGAAGAGGCCAATTGTTGTTGTCTCGTAAARCATGCCATGAGGTATATTGTCTAAACATATGCAATTTTATACTCATTTTTCATGATTTTTTAGCAAAGATCATGAATTTGAGATCTATTTTTTGATTTTCGATCATTTGTAAAATTCTTAGTCCAAATTTCCATTAATAAGCATTTAGCACATAGTTTTATGTGCTGAAGAGGGTATAATTGAGCCAATTCATAAATCGTTCGACTTTATAGTCAAAATTTTCATAATTTCGCAAATATTTCAATGGTGAAATTATTTTCTTGTTTTCAGTAAATGGAATTAAACAGAGTCTAGTAAATTGGATTTTTTGTAAGCCCTTATTGTAATGTAATATGGTATTTTGAGATGATGGAGAACAATCATACTATCTAAAGGGACTTTGAAGATGAAGTGATATACGCCATATCTATATGTAATTTGATTTCTTTTATTTTTTGTTGTGTCATCTCATTATTCTGCAAAGTAATCATCATTTTATGAGTTTTTGGATAAAGAACACATCATCAAAATTTTGCAAATCACCTCAATATGATTTGTAAATTATTTTGGATCAAGTTAGATGTTGCATGTATATATTTAAAGAAATAAGTTGTTTCTAAGTATTTTTGGATCATTCTCTCACCTCCACACCTCTGAATTGGTTAATTAATGATTGCATCGATAATTAACTAGGACTAGTTGGCAAATAAGGTGGCAGATTACTCTAGTTTCTGTCAGTGACTATCCACATCTCCATAGATCACTAGTATGGTTCATTTACTTATCTCTGTAGAGTATTTCATGTAATTATTACTTATTCTACCATTTAGTTAATACAATTCAATAACTCTCTCTCTCTCTCTCTCTCTCTCTCTCTCTCTCTCTCTGTTTCTTTTGCAATCTTTGTGTGAATTTCTCTAGCTAGGTTCTTTATGTAGGTTTCACCGAAAATTCACATATTATAGTGACAAATAAGAAGAACAAAAATACCAATAAGAGCAATGTCAAAAGTTTTTTTTTTGTGTGTGTGTGTGTGTGTGACTTGCATTGCTAATATTTTTCTTTCATTATCAATTAAGCATGCAATACGCATTATAGTATAGAATCTGATCAAAAGAAGTATTATTGGTATTTGGATTGAAGGTTTAACATTTTTGGCTCTAGGTTCTATGAAAATAATACAAGAGAACATTGACTCATCTATAAATAATGCCAAAAATACTCAATGTAAGTGTATTTTTTCAACATTTGTTTCTTAGTAGTTTTTGCAGCATGAATAAAAATGGTTTGAATAGATTATCTCTTATTGTTTTGCATAAAAAATAATTGAAAATAAATCAATTATTTTTAATTAAAGGACATTTTCTATCAAATAATCAATGATGATGCAACACAAAATATTGAGAAAATGGGAAGGTCTGCAGATTACACAATAGATAAAAAAAAAAGCATTTTGGTTTTGTCCACATGCAAATTTTTAATTGAAATGTGTTTCAAGAATGAATTTTTTGACATTGTGATTTGGATGATAGCTTTGAAACAAAACACGACAAGAGCTCTAAAAAAATTATTTTTTGAAACATCACAAGATCAAATTGTGTTTACATAGACTGCTTCGTATTTCAAACCACAATAGGAACACAAGGCCAATGACAATCCAACAAACGTTATACACACTACATCATTGAGAATGTGTGATAAATGTATACTCAATATGATGAAACTAACATTATTATAGTGGAATTTTCACTTGAGAGCGAAAGACAATTCCAAAGAAAATACGACTCTTTCGACTGTATTCATTGGAAAGAACCAAGAGGATAAATGGTTGATCATTGATCTATGGAGAATGTTGAATAAATTCAACAAGAAAATAGATGTCCAAGCTACTTTGAAGGATTTTGAATGAAATTTAATAGTATCTTAAGATGACTAGTGTCTCTTTCATGTATAAAGATAAATATAATGATTATAATATAAATTGTTGGTCATTATATGTATGGCATAATGAATTATTACTATACTTTGTAGCATTTTTCAATTTATGTTGACTTTTATTTCATAGTACTAATATAAATATTGGTGGTTTGGTTTGGTTTTTTATTACTATAAATTAAAATATTATTATTTTGTTTATTTCTATTGATATATTGAGTTAATAAAGGTTAGTGATTTGAATGGTTATTTAATGTGATGATTTAAAAAATTCTTATTCCATATAAATTTTAAAAATGTATTAGGTAGTATGTAGAAATTACTAGATAAGTAATTTGTTTTCTTTAATTGAACCATTGTGTTGCAGGAAAATTCCCTTATGGTTGTGGGTAAACCATAATAGATTAGTGACCTATTAAAGATCAAATAATTTTGAAGGAAAGAAAACAAGAAATTGCAACTACTTTGATCAAAATAACTAACTATCAACAAAGAAGGAAATAAGACTTACTTGGAGTCCAACGGTTGATGTAGATCCCAAGGCTGGAAGCTTTGACACTCCTTTCGAATTAACCTTTCCCGACCATGCAATACTTTCAAACAAAAGACTATAAGGAAACTAGTTATCTTATAACCAACTCTTATAAATTTGATCAAAAGCATAAGTGTTTTCCACAACTAGTGTTCTACATAAATAGATATTCAAATACAATAAACATACATAAAGAACACCATAAGTCGAATGAAAGGCAATCTTTCTTATTAAACAACAAATTCAGGGGTATTTATTACCTTCACTATTGCGACACTACTCCTCGAATGAACTCTAGGTCCCTCCACCTAGGATGTTGCACATGTCATAAACATCTGAATCTAATGCAAAAATAGACTGAAAGAAAATCCAGGAATATTTTTTGGTTATATAGGGAGGTGCATAAAAAGGGTTGGAAAAAAGGACTTCCAAGTTTGAGGACCAAAGTAATAACGGGAATACAGGGCCTTGCAGATGAGGTAGGGTGCATCCAACATGACTTTTCTTTAGCATTCATTACCTTTCTCTTAATGGTTCATGCTCTATTTATATCATCCCTGAACAATTGGAGACAATTTTTTATGGTTAAAAGGAGTTAGGAAACTAACCAAACCCAAAAAATAATTTGCAATTATGCAAAAATATATTTTTTGATCATTTGATTACATGTACGTGATTGTCCTTTAAGAAAATCATGTATACATGTGTTGTATAAATATTAGGGTGCGTACAATTCCTAAAATATTGTTTTTAGCTAATCCAGAGGAGGTATGGGAAATGATATCTACAAGTAGGATATGGAAAAGGCCAACAAATTCATCAATGCTTCAGTAGTGGTAATTGGTGTTGTAACATATGCCCCCTAATGTGTGAGTTCAAGAGAGAAACCGATGAATTAAATACATTATAAATCCTCAAGGTTAAGAAGCAATAAGTTGGGGTGAAGGTCATCGTAATCCAATATAAGAACAAGAAGCAACAACAGAAAAAAAAGTCAAAATACTCTATTCCCAAGGCGAGCATACACATGCTCAGGTGTGATGAAAATAACAGCCGCCAAATCAAGTACACTGCGGATCCGTGAAAAATGTATATAGAAAAGTAGTGATCATGACCATGAAAGAGATACACAGTGGATCCATGTCAAAAGAAATCATATCCATGAAAGATATACCTAGTGTATCTATGTCTTAGAATCAATGAAGGATATATGGATACAGGAGATGAATAAATAATCCTTCACAAGTATTGATGTCATAAGTGGAAATGGTACTATCCAATGCAAGTCATGCAACAACATAAAAGAGGGGATGCTACTACATTCCTGAGGTATTCAAATCAATCGCCATGGTACGATTATACACTATGCAAATACATGTGTTGGAGTTGAATATAGTGAGACACCATTTAATTATAGATCATTGATGTATACCATTAGCAAAACAGAGAAAACCCACCGATAATGATCATGGGCATCAAGGTACCTAGTACAATCTAACAAGTGCGAATAAAGGAGTTCCCAACAAAGAGGAAAGAGTTGCATAACTACAAGGATACAAGGAAGAGGAAGAAAGAAATGATTAATGGTTTATACTAGGGGCAATAAGGATGGATGAGGTATTAAAAAATCATATATCCCTAACCTTAGACATAGAAATAGTACCCATCTTGGAAGATAAGAAAAGAGGGGTATTTTCCTATTGTGAAAAAACTAGCATAGATTCATCAAAAATCTAAATACACTCTTTCCAACACAATTGGGAAGAGTTACCCGTTTCCCTAAAAAATATGGAACCCCATTCTCCACAAAGTTTGAGGGTTTTCATCTTCAAGGAAGAACTATACATAGAAACAATTAGGGGGGATGAAACTCAGATAGATTTCTCTAAAATTTAAATACCCTTTGCTTCTCCACCCTATACCTACAGGAGACGTGGATGAGGAAAAAAAAACAAGGAAATGGAAGGAAAAGGAGAAAGAAACAAGGTTTCACAGTAGAGGGGAATCCACCTAGATTGTGGCATATGACTTCAAGAATGTGACATGCAAAGAAAAACGATCAGAGAAAGAAGGTTAAGAAAGAAAAAATCACTTTTTGAGGTACTGTTTTGTTTTGATTGGGACAAGAAAACCCTCCATATAAGAGGTAATTATGGTCCTTCATTATGTCTCTTATTTATCCCATCCTATATAAACCTAATGAGCAAGGAAGGGAACCTAATTTCCATGAAGAGGGGCTAAAATGATGACTCTTCCTCTTATTTTCTTGTATAAATAAGATAAAATCAATAGAGGAAGGATATTTACTTTTGCAATTTTCTGAACTCTTTTAGAGAATTAATAAATGAGAAGCCACTACTAGACAAGCTATTTTGGAGACTAACTTTCAGTTTTGAAGCTTTTCATGTGTAGAACTTCTTCTACTATTTAAGTTTTGGAATGGTTTAAGCATATGTTTTTACAAAGTAGAATGTTTTCATGTATGAGCAATCTCTCTTAATTTGTTTATCTCGCAATTTGTTTGTTTATAGCCTATAAGCATAGTATTATTACCAGATGTTTTTTTAGACTTTTCTCATTTGTACTTATTAATAGTACAAGTACTTACCTAAACTACTCATTCAAATGAATCTAATTTATTTATGAAACCCCCATCAAAATTTTGGAACATGCATAGAGGTCAATTTGATTGGAAAAATACAATTCTTGTGGATGAATTAGTTTTCTGGAGGAAGAGAAGGAGCATTAGAACTTTCTCATAGTTTTGTAATTAGAGTGATGGGGAGAAGGAGGAGTATTGGTACTTTCTCACACTTATTTCATTTGAGTGAGGAGAAGATGGAGCACAATCATTTTCTCACACTTTGTCATACTTGTTAATTTTTTCATGTTATGAGTGAGGACCTTGTTACAAACTTGGATTTAATGTTACCAAAAAAGTATATATGAAATAAATATATAAGTTATTGGAAATTGACATCTCAACTGTTGAAAACCAATATCTTAAATATTGGAAACCAATATTCATAATAAATTTATGATGGCTTGAACCAAAATTAGTCTAAGTTTAATGAAATAGGGGTCAAATTAAATTTTTTACAATCTAATTTTTTTGTTGGTTTGTAGGAGAGTGATGAGACTAAATGCCCTTAGTAGAGGGTGATACTTTACAATTATTAGTCAAAGTCTCAAAATTAATTTAAAAAATAAAATATAAAACACAAAATTGAACATTGGTAGAAACATTGGGTGCACTTAAATCTCTCACACATGATATTAACTCAAGTAATTAATCTATCATACTCACTTGGACTTTGTTTCACTACATAACATCTTTGGCCACCTAATTCATCATTATTCTACACCACCATGCTGAGCACTTTTCTACCTTATTATATTTATATTGTTTGTTTGAACTATGCTTGACCAAAGAAAAGGTAGCTATAATAGATCCTATAGAATTAGTAGCAATACTAGTAGTCTACTTAGTAGTAGCACCAACATCATCTGAGAAACTAGTGGCATCATACATTATAGTATCATATCCAACAGTTCAATTGATGACAATTGTCTTCTTTATATCATGATTTAGCAACCCAACTCTCTCCTTATACTAGTTGGTTGAAGAGGTCTAGTCGGTTCATTTGATGCTCCACTAAGCCATTCTTACCACTTTCTTGTTGGCTACCCAATAGTTCCTAGCATTAGTGGATCCTCTAATCATGGATACACATGTTCTATTGGGATTGGTTTTGCAATAATCAGAACTATTTCTACATCCTTCCTTATTTTCCTCCTCCTATAGTTCTTTCCTACTACTATGTGGTAAACTACCTCTGCCTTTGTCCACATCTATATACCTCTAAGTTCTTCATTTTTACTGGGTATCGATCTCATCAATATGGAATTGGCTATGACATTGTTGAATATGCCCTTGGAGAATGTGCTACTCCATCAAAGCCAACATCTTAACCAGATTCAAATCTAGAACTAAAATAATACATAGTGTCATAAGTAAGTTTTCATTTCCCTCCTAAAAAAGCTTAATGCACATACCTTTCATTACTATATCATACTCTTCTTTCTCATATTTAAGGTCTTGTCCTTTGCATCAATGGTATTAGAATTATTGAAATCTCACCTTGGTTTTCTTTAGCCAACAACGAAAGTATTTGAAGGACCTTTTTTGTCACTTTTCCTTCCAAACTATGTGTAGAAACAAGCTCATGACTAAGAAACTTGATTTTCTAGGTAAGATGACAAATACCATCAACAAACTAAATAGGGGCTTGTGAAGAACTACTTCCATTAGTTTTCCTTTTGAATCCTTGCAAGTATGTGAGTAGAGAACTATCCTTGTGGTTATCAGTTATTGATGGATCAGTGAAAGGGTATATAACAAGTATAGAAGAATAACATACTTAAACAATCAAACTCTATAGGGCCCTTCTTTTTGGTAAAGCGGTGGAATACAAGATACACAAATAGGTTCAATTGATATGGAAGTGACCCTAATGATATGGAACCTTGGGTCAAGTAGTGATGCATAAGTATATTGGTAAGTTTAATGAAACAATTGGAATTCCCAACCTATTCCAACACCTATCTCTATAGAACCAGACGAACAAAAAATGATAGTGATGGGTGGAGGATGGGAGGAAATGTTTGAGGGTGGGTAGTATTCTCAACCTGATATGACCTCAATAGATATATGTGTGTACACCATGTCTTACAAGAGTGGATTTATAGGGATAAATATCATAAATTGGATCACGACATACCATTTTAGAAAGTGCAGTTGTTGCATGCTACCTTCCCCTTATGGTCCCTTCCCTCAAGACTGTGATCAATGATGGAATAATATCATATGCAAGACATTCTTCAATAATGGGGGTAAAAAGTGAGAATTCCTTCTACATCATTGCTTCCTCTCTTTCTTTTGGTTCTTGATCTCAAGCCCTTTCCTTTGCATCATCACGTGGAATACTACGCTTTGGTAGTGAAACATTTTGCGTTCTGACTCAACTTTGCCAAAATGTATCATCTTGTCAAGGTTCTCAACAATATCTATGACATCTTAGGGATGATGGACGAGCTTGAACTGCATGTTCTTGAATAATGGAAAGAGTGTCTTGTCCAAACTAAATTATCCAAATAATCAAAATGGGTTGTGCATTCATTAGAAGAATACTTTCTTGCTTGTATAATGCCTATGCGGGAACAAAAACTCACATTGCAAATCCCTAAGCCAAACAAGGAAGGAGATATTTTTATTTGTCCCATGGTGGATAGATCACATCCTTAGCATTGCCAGTTAATATATCTATGAACGAAGAAGACCTTGTTAGCAAAAAATGTCTTTCACATGATCTGACATGTGAACATTTGGATAGGCTTTTAGGATTCCCCTACTCTTCCAAAAGGGGCAAGAAGGTGTCAACACTTGTGACCCTAGAATACCCACTCTCCTCTCACATCCATTTGTTGTTGTTTTTTTGTGTTAATAGGAACTTCAGACACTTGTTACCCTATTGACACTCTATTCTTAGAATACCTTGGAAGTTGTATCACTTGAATATCACAACAAAGTATTAGTTCCTATGCATAGGTTCCAAGTTATAGATAATTTTATATATACTAGTGAACTATATGTCCATGGTTGAGATGCTAGTTTTGGCATTATTAATTGGATGATGATCAATGAATGGAATACATTAGAGCTCAAAATAATTCTAGGCCACCATAAACTCATTAATAGTGAATTTCTATATGACATTGAAATATTTCTAAGCCATAGTAAATTCATAAAAAAATGAATTTCAATATGACCTTGAAATAATTCTAAGATACAATAATTTTATAAAAGGTGAATTTCAATAGGAACTTGAACATTAATTACACAATAAATTTTCCACGGAAACTAACAATTCCTAAAAGAGTTTCAATTTCTAGGTTCCCTTAAATTTCTACATCTACATTAATAAAAACTAGGTCATGGGACTTGAGAATTTTCCTCCAACATCTCTGCTCATGTGGCTTCGCTAAGTCTCTTGAGTTTCCTTGGAAGTGGTTTGTAAGTTCTATCATATTGGCTAGATAAAATATGACCATTGTAATGCTTATGATTTTGAAGCGGAAATGGTGGAGGGTGATGCTTGGAATGTCCTATGCAAGGGTATGGAGAGGCATGACACGAATATCTTAGTGATGGGTAGCCATGGCTATGGAGTAATCAAGTGGTATACTATTATTAGTTCTTCATCTTTAACTCATTTATCTATATATACTATATTGTGATCGTTGGGGATTTTGCACTTGAGGTTTAATTCTTCATTTTTAACTCTACTCATTAAAGACCAAATTTATGTGTATATGCTATATTGTGATGGTTAGGGATTCTAAGATTGAGGTTGTGTGCATATATCATGGTGTGCAGGGCAATTTTGGGAAGTGTCACTGACTATTGTGTGCATCATGCTAAATGTACCATGATAATTGTGTGCATCATGCTAAATGTACCATTTTGGGAAGTGTCACTAACTATTGTGTGCATCATGCTAAATGTACCATGATAATTGTGTGCATCATGCTAAATGTACCATCACGATTATCGGGAATCCGAGTGACTATTGTGCACATCATGTTAAATGTATTGTCATGATTATCAAGAATCTCTTTCATTAATGGTATTAATGTGAAAGAAAACTTATGCAATTTATTCCATGCATCTTGTTGTATTGTATTTCTCTTTAATTTGATTTATTTTTATTGCTATGCATGAGTTCTTGTGTGCCAAGCATGAAAGATCTTCTTTAATCTAATCTTCACAACTCAAAATTGAAATCATTTTAGTGAATCACTAAATACATTTAAAGTTTTTAATTTATCTTATTAGTTTCTTTTGTTGAAACTATCTCTATTTTTTTTTAATAGTTTTCATAACATTAAGTAATTATAAAATGCAATTCTAAAGTAAGTAATTTGTATGTGGGGGACTTACGTCTTACGTCAGTGTCTTACGTCCCGTCCTATATTTATTTCAGGCAGTGTCTTAGGTGCCTTACAAATGTATACGAAAGAAGGAGAAACTATGATAGAATGTTTGTTGCTGTTTCTATGGTAAAAAAAAAAACTATGATAGAATGTTTACTTGGTTAACCAAGCGAATTTTACACCCATCATAACGTACTTAGATACTTGAAATCGATTTTATAAACAAAGATCGTTCGTAGTCTAACGAAATAGCAAACCAGTAAGATTGTTGCTGTTCCCATGGTCAAAAAAAAATTATGATAGAATGTTTACTTGGTTAACAAAGCGAATTTTACACCCATCATAACGTACTTAGCATACTTGAAATCGAATTTATAAACAAAGATTGTTCGTAGTCTAACGAAATAGCAAACCAGTAAACGACAGAAGCTTTAAATCCTGAAAACGACAGAACCATTAAATCCTGAAAACTTCACAATATAGTAGGTGGTTATTCTCAACAACTGTACTATATTTTAGGTGTAGGAATGGATGAAATGTCAGCGTTAGTTATGTAAATTAAATCTATATAAAGTTGCAGAGTACATAGCAGAATCCTGGGCCGATGTATCTACCAAGTTTTCAGTCTATATCTACCAAGTTTTCAGTCTAGTTGCAAAGCTCCTAATGTGGTCACGCTGAGTTGAAACTCAGTCTAAATCCATTGAACAACAGAAAGAAGTTACTTATTTTTTTGACAAAAGTCCAAAGTAGTATACCTGAGATGGGCATAAACAAAGAAGGGCAGGGATATCTTTGCTATATGATTCGTTCCAATGCATAACAGTCCTGTTGTCGATAAGAGAAGCCTAACAAAAACAGAAGCTTCAAGTGCTTGTGTCTTAAAACGACATAATGTTTATGAAAGTACAGCAAACACAGACACCAACAGTGCGCAGCCTATAAGAATTAGTATAGTGACATGCGATTATATTTGTGAAGAATGGTTCCTAGAAAGCTAATGGGGTGTGGTGGTTTTAGAGTGATACAGTTCATTCAATCTGCTAAAGGAGACGTACTACGGAGTCTCTGATTTGTGAAACTAGGGTTCTCTTGCATACAGTACATATATATTTACGTCGAAAGGTGTACACCTATTGACAATGGGCACATTTAATAGTTTTTTAGTGCTTAATCAGTTTTGTATGGACAACCACTAACTTCCTCACTATTATAAAGACATCCGTTTACATATTTATTTTTTTACTTTTACTTAATCATATATAAAATTTACTATAGTGGCTAGCTGATTGCCAAGTCTGAGTGATTAATAAAATTTATTACCTTCCATTTCTCCAGCAATGTATCGTTTACTCTCCACTTCCTCCACCGTTTTTCCTCCCCGTCACTTTCATCTCCACTTACTCAACTGTTTCCTCCCATATTCCATCAATACCACGTTAGGTGTTGGTTAAACGTTTTACTTTTTGGGTTTTTTTTCAGGAATTCTGTTATGTAAATTTGGATAAATTTTTTACTTTTTGTTGTTTAAATTGTATTTTTAAATGCATAGTCTTGCTGAAAAACCAATGAGACACTAGAATTATACAAACTTAACCACTCATATCAAATCCAACCATTCATCACAAAAAAATACCAGAAAATAGCCAAAAAAAATAGAACGTTTAACAACAGATTTGCATGTGAAATTACATCAGTCAATCCTCCACCATTCTAATTGCTTATGTCGTTTCCAGACGTATCAAGCAAGCCTGTAACAGACAGTGCACGGACTTGCTAATTACATGAACCAGAACGTATTTCCTCATCTACCTTAGCTAACGTAGATAGTATAATCGGGGTGAACAATTGTCTCAGCTTCTGGTCAAGATGGTGCCACCCTCAAAGCTTGCTGTTGGTGTATAGATCGGCTAGCATAGACAACCTTGAGGCCATCAGCTTCTTTCGTTGGGAAGACTGAAATAGATAGATAGAAACGCTGGAAGACTAGTTTGGTCTAAACTGGGAGAACAGATGTTTTTATCTGTTGTTATCATAGGTCGTAGGAGATGTGCACACTGCCTACTTTTACACACACAGCAACAGTTACAGTTAAATTAGAACAATTTTTTTCTAGATAAAACTGTGTGAGTGATTTTTTTCTAGATGTTCTCTCTTAACTGGGAGAACAGATGTTTTTATCTGTTGTTATCCTACAACATAGGTTGTAGGAGATGGTGCACACTGTCTACTTTTACACACAGAGCAACAGTTACAGTTAAATTAGAACAAATTTTTCAGGATAAAACTAAGTGAGTGATTTTGAAATGTCCTTTACACATTGAGCAATAGTTACAGTTAAATTAGAATAAATTTTTCAGGATAAAATTATGTGAGTGATTTTGAAATGTCCAATATTTAAAGTGGGCACTCCACCATCATCAAGAACATAAAAAACTATTATGATAAAAAAACGAGTGTTGTTTATATAAGAGAGGAAAGATCAATAATGATGAAAAACAAATATGATAAAAATATTAAAATAATAAATTAATTTAATTTAATAGAAATAGTATTTAAAATCAAATATAATTATAATTGATTGAATTCCTGAAAAACAAACATATTAAAAATATTAAAATAATAAATTAATTTAATTTAATAGAAATAATATTTAAGATCAAATATAATTAATTGAATTCATGAAAAACAAACATAATAAAAATATTAA
>SNQJ01S0006556.1:212902-230544 GCA_010110895.2 Picea sitchensis | reverse complement strand
GTAAGGGTTAAATATAAGGAAGCGAAATTTAATGGATAGTTAATTTTTATTTTTGTTTTTAAAGAAAGAAAATAATATATCTAATAAAAATTATAAATTATATTTTAAAATAATAATCACATCAAATTGATGTATAGGACCTCTTTATTTGTGGGACAAGATATTTCTCTACATTTGTAACAACTTCATAAATAAAATACATCTTAGTCATTAAAAAAAAAAAAACAATTGAGATTAGTTTTCATAATATATTTCACATAATAACTCAATGTGAAATAAAGCAATACATACATAATCTTAAGCAAAACATAAATTAATCAATGGCTCATACACATAGTGCACAGAGATTTATGATGGAAACTTCTTTGGTGTCGCACCTATCAACTCTTCATTGTATTAATTTCACCATTCACAATACAATATATACAATATTTTAGGTATGAACTGCAGCTACCCAAACCCTAATTCATTAGTCCAGGATTAATTAACAAAACCATTAAAAACACTGAAAAACTCTAGAATAAAAAAAACCGCCCAAAAAATAATTTCAAGGCATTGCCCTGAACTTCGTCCTCTCTGGGCTAGCGCCTGAAGTCAAACGCTTCATGTAGCCAGGGGGGAAATCCTGACCCCCCCTCAAGCATCTCCGAGTGCACACATCCACAAAGAGCGACAGGTGATGGGATCATCAAACATAGATGCCAAATCTAACACATGTCTCCACACACATGCAAAGAATATAACACCTACCCAACATTCCACACATTAGCATTGATTTAACTCCTAAAGTTTATGGAGATGTACATACCCTACCTTGTTAGAATAAAATATAGAAATGTATAGGTGTCTATTAGGTGTCAATTTAAGAGAGAATTCGACAAACTAGATCAACAAGTTTAGAAATTTGTTAAACCAGAATTTCTCAATAAATGTAATTTGTTTTCAAACAAATAAATAAGAGTGTGTGAGTGAGACAATCCTTCTCATCTCTTCTATGAGGTTAATTGTTTCTTTCCTGATTCGGTATCATAACAGGTGTAAACTTGCGAGAGAGGATTGATCATCATTTTTTTGAGTAGAGGAGATTGATGCCAATGACCTGCATAGAGAAAATGGTTGTCCACCTCTATTTATGTGAGAGATGTCAAGTGCAAAGAGATGTGAGAGGACATGAATTATTGTAGAAGCTCAAGATATGAAGAGAAGATCACTGAATCTAAGTGGAGGAGTGTTGATTCATACCATTGGTCTATCAATCAGAGCATAAGGAGAGTTGTTGTCAGGTGAAAGGAGTTTTGTTGCAAAAAGAAAGAATTACAAACCCTGTTTGTAAATTTAGTTTCTTTGGAGAGTAAAATTGATAGAGAAAGATATCGACAACAAGTCAACCGACAAGAGGTTGAAGTGAGGGCATGAGATGACCGACTAGAGACTGAATGAACGTCCACTGGTAAACCTAAATTGGATTCGATTGCAACATAATATAAAAACCCAACAATAACAACATAATTTCCAGTGAGTAGACTCGTTGGAGGAAGACAGACAAATCCCTGGTCATTGGACATAATTGTAGGCTACACAACAACAAGAAAAAGAAAGAAATATGGGTAGAAAAATCGATGGGAACAACATGTGTAACTGGTCCATTGAATTCCATCTAAGTGAGCATTAAAAAAGATTGAGGTAATCATCGATTTTTCTCCTTAAATTATGAACAATATGGGCATTTTAATTGCTCCATGGAGATTCAATTTGCATCCTTAATATTTCAATGAGTAATTGAATACAATGGTGATTGTTTGTGGTTTTGTTTCTTTCATTGTTGATGGTTTTGTGTGTTGGAATCCAAATTGAGTTTTGTGCACTCCAAGCTTAGGCAAGGAACTATGTTCCACTTGATGTTAATTGAAATGGAAGTTGTCATTGGACGACTCCAAATATTACATCTTTTGTAGGATTTTTAATTTATTTTAAAAAATCTAATATGGAGCTCAATAGGTAGTATCTGAGGCCAACTTCATCTCGCAATGACAACAAGATGAACTAAAATCATATTGAGGTCACAATATGTAGCATTAGAAAAAGAGAAAGCAGCCAACAAGGAAGTTAATTTTATTTGCATAAATTTGTTGTCCAATTCACAGTTGTATTGAGTTCAAAAGATGGAAAATCCACTAGGTGATGTGTATTTGAATTAATCAACTAAGTTAGATGGGAAAAATTTCATGAATTGGAAGTTTAAGATGCAAAATTTGATGGAAGCATACAATGTTTGGACGATTGTATCTGGACAAGAAGCCAAACCTGGAGCCCCAAAAAACATAGTGGATTGGGAGAAAAGGGAGATCAAGGAAAAGGTACTCTTGAGAATTTTCGTCAAGGAAAACATTCTTCCACGCATTAGGGATTGTAATACATCTAAGGAAACTTGGGACATGCTCAAAGGTTTGTATGAAACAATTAATACAAATCAAGTATTGTTTTTAAAAAGAAAATTACTCTCAATTAAAATGGAGGAAACATAAAATATCAAAAACTTTCTTTCTAGAATTAAAGAGCTCAAAGATAAGTTTGGTGATATTGGTGAGAAGATTTCAAGCACAGATCTAGTAACTCTAACTTTTAATGGTATGCTAGATGAATATCAAATGTTTATTACTGGTGTTGCAGCTAGAGAGAAAGCACCTACTTTAGATGAATTGACATATATTCTTTTGTAAGATGAAGAACAAAGAACAAATATTAACTTTAGGTTTCATTTAAGGAGTGAAGGTTTCATGAACGAACCAAGGTGGCGGCGTGCGAATGACATTACATGGTATTTCAAATTAAGACTTGGAAGAGACTGGAGGTTTTCGGAAGGAAGCAAGCTGGTGGCGTGCGAATGACATTCCATGGCATTTGAAATTAAGACTGGGAAGGGATAAGAAAAGCCTTCGCATAAATTGCATTGATGGTAGAACTTCTCGAGCCTTGCCCGCATCAATGACAACTTAGACGGTGCCTGCATGATGACCTGTTAGCATTAAAGATTTAGAAAGAAGATATATATATATATATATATATATATAAACACTATTTCTTATTATGCAGATATGTGAAGGTGACGGGCACGAGGAAGAGCAAGCAAGGGAGGAATGGCCAAGTGTGAAAGTGCATAATGAAACTGATGAGTTTACAATGTTGAGGTTGCATGAGTTAGAATTGCTCAGCGAAGCAATGTACGGATGTCATTGCATACTTTGCCACTTTCGAGATGCCAGGTTCTCAAACGGGCGGGCCCAAAACAATGCCTCTATTGTTTGGTGTTCTACAAATAGCACACACAGTTCCACGGTATACAAATAGACAAGGGGACTTGTGGGTTGGCTTATATTTTATAGACCATTGACAGTTTCTGGATCGCAGGTTCTCGGGTTGGCAGGGTTAAAAACGGGGCTCTATTGCTAGGTTACTTACAAATAGCTTATGACAATAATTTGACAAGAGAGTTTGCGTTCTGGTCGGCTCAACATTCTACTCCAGGGCTGGCGGGATCCCAGAAACGAGCAATACATATCAAATATGCACAGATCCATTATTCCATACTTAGCCACTTATTTGGATCAGGGACTTGGCTCCGTCCGACTCCCAGTGCATATTTCATAATTCATGTGCAACACCAACTCTGTGGTTACCAGACTAGTGTGTGTAGAAATGAGGAAAAATTAGATATGTACCTTTATTAAGTATCGACATCAGATTTTATACACCATGTACTCATATCGCATTCCATTCTTGCGGGTTCTCAGGAGGGAGGGGTCAAAATAAATCCTTCTATTGTTCTGTGTTCTACAAATAACACATATAGTTCCACAATATACAATTTGACAGGCGGACTTGCAGTTGAGATTTTAGACACCATTATTTGGATCGTGCACTTGTGAGATGCACAATATGCCTCCAATGTTTCCTGTCCTGCGAATAGCCGTTATGGTTGATATAAAAATTGATAGGTGGACTTGCGAGCTGGTTGGCTTAACATTGCATCTGTTGGATGGCATATGGTAAGTGGTTATCTCTATGGCATAGAAAACAAAAAACCAAAAAAACATAATTTACCAAATAGAAGTTTGACAAATACATAGAGTAAATGAAAAATTGTTTAGTATGGAACATGGACATGAAAAAGGTGCACCTTTGCATGGTTTAGTCTACGTGTGTGGGTAGGAGTTCTTTCCGTCCTCTTGCTTTTCTGGCCCGACATGAAGAAAGAGTACAAAGAAACAAAACATATATGAGAAATAGGATTCGGATGTTAAGAAAAAGGCAACTACCATGTACATATAAAAAAAAAAATAGAATCGTTGAATAGAGTCAAAAATAGTTTGGAGGATGTACCTTTTTTTCTGCTGGCTCATAAATTTATAATTTGAGTAGAACATCGTCTAGAGCGATCTGTGTACAAATCAGAGATACAAATATATTTTGAAACATACAAATATGAGTTTAGGCCTTTGATGTATATGTAATGAATTCCAAGTTACCGTACCGATTTAATATGCATTGATCAGAGTAATGTTAATCCTGAATAGGCATACTTGTAATATTGAGGAATGGGCACATTGGACGAGACATGGTCAATTAGTGCATTGCTTAGATGTGTATTGTTCACAAGAGAAGTGAAATTGTATTTGCACATGTAGTTTTCCAATTCTTTTGTTACTGACCTATTTTTTAGCATATTGATGTGGGGTCTCCTACAAGTCTGATAGATTACATTTGGAATCGATAGGTCAATGCATGGGAAATAACATGTACTATGTTGGATAATGTTGCATGGGGAGTAGCATAAAGATTCAATATTGCAACTTCTGTTCCATGGGAAAAAAATTTTGCAAGCACCAACTCAACATTGTTTTCTTAGATATGTATGGTCCAAAATTGGTAGATGTTTTTCACGAAGATTGTGACCCCATGTGTAATGTAACTGATATGCAATTGTGATTTTGGGAATTGTTTGCATGCATAATTACCATGTCGTATTTCTTGCAAGCCACGAATATACGGATTGCATTATATCACTTAGTCATTAGAGTGCATATCATCCATGTATTGCATTTAAACTCGATAATGTTAAGCTGAGAGGAAGTGAAATCTGAGGATAGATTTTTTATGGATTGTTAATCATAATGCGGTTGCCATTTTGTTGTGGTCCTCGGTTGTTCCATTTCAATATCAAATTTCTATTTCACTTTGAAGTTATATTTTGTGAGGACTTAGTAAATACAAGGACTCTATGCTTCTAACATGGGATAGTGTTATGTAGACAAGTCCATGTATCCGAATTCCAGTAGGCTGAAAAACAACTTTATCAAGTTTTAGTCCTTGTGATCTATGGAATGTACATGCACATGCAATTTTAACTGGAAACTATTTTCGAATCCTCAATCGACCTATCTTTGTTGATGTTGATATTGGTTTTGATATTCGTATAATAGGTGTCCAATCGCTTCCGGTATTTGAATTATATAGATAAGACAACTTGCTTGTTTGTGGCTTTACCTATGTGCAGTTCATGGAATTTAATCCAAAGGACATCCACTTTCTCTATCTTGGTATAGCCTTTCAACATTCCATCTGCACCATTCACCAAAACATCCTCTGAATCATAGCTACAGGCATATATTTCAACTAGCAATTTCATTTGAGGACCAATTTTGCAAAGGTAAAGTGGTAAGATATTCGATAGCAGCCACATTTCTGGATTTATGCTAACTACGGAGTCAATGGAATTGATGATGATATCATGCCGTCGAATTATGGAGAGCATGTGGCTATTATGGTTTGCAACATCCTTATTTGTGTAGAACAGGTAAGGGAGTGTTGGGTCTGTTGGTGTAGGCCGTAAGAATCTCAAATTGTATGGGTAAAGTCATCATGTGTTTGGATATTTGTCCGCATTCTGAGTGCAATAGATGTTTCATCTGTCTAGCCATTGTAGTATGCAACTCAAAGAATTTAATATTGTCTCTCTAGAATTCATGGGTGACTGTTTCCATTTTGACCATGGGTTGTTCAAATATCAAGAATCTTGGATGGGTTGTGCCTAGTAAAGATCCACACAAAATATTTTGGAAACATTGACATGGTATTTTGTCAATGTTTCCAAAGTATTTAATGTGCACATGTTTTATGCTTCTTAATTAAATTTGTCAATGGAATGGAACCGACTCCCAATCAAGATGCTTCATCTATAAATACAAGTTGGAGTTCCTCATAAAACTTAGATATGTATCTAGCATTTCCTTGCTAAGTGGAAGAAAGCGTGACTTGTTAAAAGGCATTAAGAATGCAGAGTGGACTATTGCTACTACTAGCATTGTATGTAGCTTTTCCTATGTATACAATTATTAGGCCCTTTGGTTTCGCATGGGATCAGAGGAATTGTTTGGATCATAGATTCATATAAGAGTTTGGAACAATACTTTCCTTGTGAATGTCTTATTTCTGCTCCACATGGAACGATGCGCATGGTATTCATGTTCGAAGCCTTTTAAGAGGAAATATCCTTCACGGAATTGTTTGCATTTGTTCCGCGATTCAATGAAGCGTCTTGTTACGTGAGTATTCATTGTTATTTTCCAGATTGGAAATGATGTTCTTTAACTTGAAACCAAGATTGATATGTTTTCACTTCCAACCCACACTATGACCAGGGGCAAATCTCCTTGTAAGTCCTTAGGATTTCAGGCGGTTTGGTTGTTTTGGGTCCTCACAGATGTATCATCATGATCCGCGAAGGTTTTAGGTCATTAGAATTTAACATCAGATGCATGTTGGATTAACGACTGTAGGTAAATATAGCTTCATTGATGCTTACATAGTCTTACAAACGCAACATACGCAACCTCCCATGTAGAAGTTATGTATTAATGTTTCTTTGTTTTCATTGAACGGAACATACAACAACAATTTTTTCTCTACAATAGTTTTCATAGTCACAATGTTTGTTGTATTTGACAAATCGGTAGCGGCCGAGGTTTTTTCTTTTTGATATGGGTGCACCATTTTTTGTAATGCGATATAGATTTTTCTAAGCAGATATGCCTAATAAGATATGGACGCTGGATGCAATAATCAATAATAGAGAGAAATACCACGTCCTCTTAATTGTCAGCCGGGGAATCATTGCGGTAAATAGAATTGCGTTTAAGGACAAATGTATTGTTTTCCGTGGAGATGTGTTTTATGAAGACACATTTTCTTGAACTACAAGTGAGGGAGGGGCAAGGAAAGTGAAATGAAGCTGCTAGCGGAAATGAGACATTTATTGAAGGTCGTAATGTGTTTCCAATTGTGCGTATCATTTGTATGACATCAACATGAAATAATCATATTGATGTCATACAAATGAATTTTTTCATGTTCTTTGCATATACTTCAAAATGCATTTGTCATATATTTCTCAACTTTGGTCATGTGTGAAATGCAATACGATGTTGCAACATATGCATTCAACACGTACTATGCATCTGTGTTTTCTTTCCACATAACTAACATTTCCTTGGAGAAGCTGTTGTTCCAAATATGGGAGAGTTTTAGTTTAATAAAGTGTTAGTTGCCTAAAAGAGGCATTACGGCATTTGTATGGCTTGTATGTACTCATTTTCTGATAGATTTACCTGTGTCAGAAGGCATCAAAGCTCATCATTTCATCAAATCCCCCTTCTTCTAGAAATCTGAACAAAGATTTATATTTCTCAACAACAACATTTTCCCTTACACTAATTGGCTCTATGATTATTGTAGCTCTCATTGGCCGCAGGAAGTTTTATCTGCAATGCGAGTTTTTTTAGTTTTCTACAACTTCTTGTATATGGTAATGTTTATGGACTTTCATAGGTTGCGGATCCAAATGATACATGTTGCATGTTATGTATTTATCCTATAGGTGTTAGATCCTCCTAAATTGTTACTCGGCTCCATACTGCTGGTATACCTCTATCCACAACGATTACGCAGGTCATATTCATTTCCCCTATTCTAGAATTCGGTGACAAAAGTAGTTGATATTTTTTTGAAAAATGGTTCATCATGGCATATCAATGAATTGTCTCCGGCATTTTATTCTATGTCTATAGTAATGAGTAAATGTGACTGGGTCTTTCCTTATGAGCTAGTCAATATGCTATTTTGATTAATAATAGGTTTCTTTTAAAGTTTCACATTTCTAGTACCAAGTTAGATACAGCCATAATGGATCAGTGATTACTCTGCACTTATACAAATGTAATGAAAGAAATGTTGTAATACGGGCCTAGTTGTAGGATCATTTAGATTTTTTGTTTTGTTTGTTGCAAAATGATGGAGAGGTGTAGATGTTTTTGGAATATGTATCAATATGATTTGAATTTTTCTAAGTTAACTTTGTACTTCACATCCTTCTCGAACAAATTTCTTCCTTGTAAATCGCCTTTTCTTATTCGGACACACATGCAAGACAACACTTTCTAAATTATTATGCGCATTGTTTTGAAAAAATTTGTTATGTGGCGGAGACTTAGCCCGGCAGATGCCAGCATCCCATTGGACTATTTTTATGATGCAGATCATTTTTGTAATATCAGTGCCGCGTGGATCTCCATAGAAGAGTGGTGGAAATTTCATTTCCTCAGCGGGTGTTCTTAAGATATTCAAGTGGATGCATGGCGGTGCAATTTCCAACAATTTTGTCTTGCAGAGTCAGATACGCTATGATAGTCCAAATTGAATCCATGCACTAATGTTTCAGCAGTTGTTTCATTGTCAGATTCATCACTTGCATCAAAATCCCTAGGATTTTCAAGAGTATCTGCAAGGTTGCCATGTTCTTACCAAGGAACAACATTGTTCCAGTTAGCATTTATACAAATGTTCTCTGCTTTATCTGGGGCTCACTGGAACATAATTCCTTTAATTTTTTCATAACAGCATGCACACACACACTTTGCATGTCCGATAGGCATTTTTGTATATAGAGTGTCTTTGAAGACCACGCCGATTATAATAGTATTGTTAATATATTGTGGCAATGATTTTTTGCACAACATCTAATTTGAATAGGCATTAATAATTGATCCTATTAAGCTCATTTGGGGTCGTTTATAGCCCAAAGGTCTGATTTGGGCAAATGCAATTTGCAGAGACAAAAGTCTCTCCTCCCGAGTTCCATAAGTGCACTTACATTTGCTAGTGTTGTGTTACATCTTATTTGTTCAGGTGTTGCAAACTGTGGCAATTTCCATTTTCAAGCGATCGTTAGCATGGAAGACAAACTTTCTCACTATAAAATGGTTTATCCTGAGCCTATCAAATTGGAAATTCTGCTTACCAAATCGAGAATTCAAAGAAAGACTTACTACTGTTTTAGAAAAAATTCAATTGTTCACAAATTGCACATACAATGAAGGAGTGTCTTTCATTTGTTTCATCTTAGTTCTATCTTGCATTTTTCTTTCGGGGAAGTATTAAGTAGAAATTGTTTCCCTAGTTTCATTACTACTATTGCGCTGATGTTCTTGTAGATCATGAAGTCATATAGTTGCATCACCATTCTTGGATATGCAATTGCACCTGTTTATGATTTGTTCTTCATGAACACATTTCTTTACATTGTGATATCACGGTTTCTTCCTAAAAGGAAGTGTAGCAATGTATTTTACTCTCTACGCATGACCTTTTTTCAGAGTTGTATTAACAGTCTACGTTTCTTACTTAAAGAGGCCGGGATGAAATTTGGTAGCAAGCCAGGATGAATTCACTTTCATATAAGTTTTGAAACTATTTTTGGTTTTGTTTAGAATTTCCGCGTGACCTTATGTGGAAGTCCGGTAGTTTGGTGAATAATTTTTTTCAAATTCTGATAACTTACTCTACGTTTTTTATCTAAGCGGTCTATGGCCTCATCCCAACTGTCATGAATTTTACACAAGGTTTTTTTGTTGAGCCTTATGCATATATCTGGTAGGACTTTCATTTCAAAAACATTCTGCGTGTCATCACAAATCGATGTTGTTGAGGTGGCATGGATGATCAACTGAATTCGATAATAATGAAACAAAGGTTCATATTGGATATATATATTTATATCTGGCTCAATGAAAAGGATGTCAATTATTTACGATCTGAATTTGAATCAATAACGGGGAATGGAAGCTGATTGGCATCAGCAGGAAACCACCTAGATAGTAACCGAATGCCGTGGAAACAACCATTGCAAATACAAGTCACACGCAGCCCTCCATGCCCTTTTCATATGGAAGCATACATATTCCTGGGTATTCCTGCCAACTTCCATTTGCCGACATATTTTCCACGAGATATAGGCAAGAGTGTTGATGCAAGTAGCTAAAAGCCTATTGGTTGCCATCTATAATTGCATTTCAAAAGGTATCGCGATTAAAGTCTAAGCATACGCTGGAGCAACAAAGATTAATATTTGGTACCAAACAACAAGAGTGCATTGAATAGACTATCTCAGGCTAGACCACGGCGTTTGTTGCAGGTTGTAAAACCACTTGATAATCCTATACCATTACAAAATCCCTTTGCATTTAACGTTGAAGGTCTTTGAAGAAATAATGGACAAGTGAATCGGGGACATTCTATACATATGGGAATTTTTTTACATACTAGTGGTTCATAATAGCTACTTTGTGAGAGGATTAGCATCATGGAGCAAGATGCAATATAGATTGTCGGATGCAATTTTATTGAATAATAGATATCTTGTTTTCTTGTCAATGACCAAATGGCAATTGATATATTCAACCAGTTAATTAGCCATTGTATACAAAATGTATCTCCCGAAATTCCCCTCTCATGCGGAGTAGGAATGGGCGAGCCTCATTTTAAAATGTAGTAGCATCTTATTCATTAACTACGAAGAAATGTGAGATTCCGGGGTTCGCCTTATTTGATAGCAGGACTACAAAGGCGACATTACCATTTTAAAAAGCAGGTCAAAATAATCTATCAATGAAATCCATTCGTAGCTTCAATTGATGAATAAGCGCCGTGCAATAGAACTACAAATTATAAAAAAAGCCGATCCCAATAGTATCTGAGAATGCATCAATCTAAAAGCGCGTGCATACAAAACCAGCGTAGTATAAATGTCCCTGACCGGGTTGTCTTATTCTTCATCTGACTCAACATTTATTGCCTAGTTCATCTCTTCAGGCTGTCCTTCCGAGCTATTTATACATAGTTTCCTTTGTCGCGAAAGCAGAGAAAGCGGGAGAAAAACAAAGAGTATGAAATGAAAAAAAACAAAGGAACACGAATTCCCGTATGTATCTTTGAAACTTATTCTTCTCGAAAACCAATCCCCTAGTCCCGCCAGCGGATGAGAAGAAAACGTGAGAAATAAATAAAACAATAACTTTACTCAATAGAAATAGAAATGGAGTGAATACGGTGTTCCCTTCTGAGATAAGCATTGGAGGTGAACCTCTTACGTTGGCTCCAACTACTTTTAAATTAAAACCCTCACGCATTGCAAGATAAACTAGGCGGAGAAAAAGATGGTAGGATTGCCAGCCATTCGAAAAACAACAACAACATTCGGAAACTTACGTCAACAAAGGAATGAGCTCAGCCCCAAAAGCGCAATGCGAGGCAATGGAGTCCAACAACTTGCAAAGTTGAAGAAACAACAAAGCGGTGTGCAACCACGAAGGGCTTGGTATTTGCCGGTGCAGGACCCTCAACGCACGAGATGAATCAAAGCAGAACCGGGGCTCCTTAGGAGCGAAGCGCAAACAAGGGATCAGACTCGTAGAGACATTGGGCTACATGAGCGGTATTGCAACCATACATAATGATAAAACTGTGCTGCCCGGAGATTTAATTAGGTGAAAGCGATTAAAGGCATCAAGGCGGCTATTATTCTGTCTTCGAAGGCATGGGCTGTGATACAAGGCATTCCGGAAAATATGCAGTGGAGAAAACACATTCTCTCAAAGCCACACAACAATAAAGAAAAATGGAACCACCTGATAATATGGTAGAGAATGTAACCTCTGGCAAAGTACTAAAGAGGTGTTCAGACTAATGCTAGCATTAAATCGCGTAGGCCAGTACTTTAATAAAATATATAGTCGAAGACCATACCCTTTCTATGCTGGACTGGTCAAGATATTTACAACATTCTGCAGGAATAGAACAATGGACCTCAATCCTTTGGCCAATCGGATCTTAGCGGGCTTATGATACTTTTTTATTATATTAAAATCAATGTCTTCACTTCCCTTGTTCCAACAATAGACAATATAGAAATATTTCGATTCCGATACGCTGAAATCTAATATTAGGTCAAGGATTTATACGATCACTATAGATCCCTCTACACCTACATGAGGACTAGACAAAATATAGAATAAAATAAGGTAATATAATATTAAATGCTTTGCATACCAAGATGTGAATGACATTAATTACTCTACATGCCAAGATATAAAACATGTAACATTGATTTCAAGAAAATGATAGAATTGATGTAACCAATAAAAATAAGATATCCACCAAAATAAAGTAGTATAGTATTAAATGCTTTACATACCAATATGTGAATAACATTAACTACTCTACATGCCAAGATATAAAGCATGTAAGTATAGTATTAAATGCTTTACATACCAATATGTGAATAACATTAACTACTCTACATGCCAAGATATAAAGCATGTAACTTTGAATCTAAGTAGTCACACTTCACATCATCACATGCAGAGCACTTAATGCTTTGCCACTGGGTAGTTAGTTACGCCGAAAGGCGTATACCTATTGACAATGAGCAGATTTAATAGGGGTTTAGTGCTTAATAAGTTTTCTATGGACATGATTAAATATGGCTGGAATATTCTTAGTAGTTACACAAAATAAATGGCTGTGATTTCAATCATTAACTTCCTAGCTATTATAAAGACATCCGTTTATGTGTTTACTTTTTTACATTTACCTAATGATATTTAAAATTTACTTTGATAGCTAACTGATTGCCACCTAAGTGATTAACAGAAATTAAAATATTAACACTACATAAATGAAGCCCAACCGTTTATTTGTTAATCAATAATAAAATTTAATGTATTCTTTTAAAAATTCTTTTCATCTTATAACCTTTCGACGTTGATCAGCCACAATTATGTGACTGTGCTAGTTATCCCATCATTATCGGTGCAAACAATGAGAATGACAACGAGTCCTCTTGCATGACATTGGTACTTGCAGCAGGAGTCCGACAGTCGACCCCTTCAAGGAGATCAAATGTAGTAAAACTGCTTGCACTGCCAGACAGTCCAGTGGTCAATTGGACACTTCTTTATTTAAATTTCTCGCAATTAAAAGTTCTTATCAAAACCGATTTGGCTGAAAAACCAAACCATGAAATGCAGTCAGTTTTGCAGTGAAAATTACTGCGCCAGATGGCCCATGCTCGACACTGTTTGTTATTTATTATCTACGATAAGAACATTGTGTTTAACTTTATAATCGCTTATAATCATTAAAAATTATTTGATGCTGTGGTAATTGAAATATTCATAATGGTCATGTGGATCTTTAAATAACGCATAGAAGGGTTGGCAATTAAACCGGCTGTCCAGAAGACATGGCAATTAAACCGGCTGTCCTAATTTTTAAGGGCTAACTTCAAATTGCGGAGAAATTTGCCACCAAAAATGTGGAAACAGCCTAATTCGTTATTAAAAACACATTGTATTACACATCCACACAGATAAAGAATTCCACGTTTGATTTAATAAAATGGAAAAGAACGGTAATTCGATGAATGATGTAAGAAACTGCAAGAGAAAGGCAAAGGCAATATAGGCCCCAGATAACCTAAATTCTGAAACAACACAGTTAGACATCACAATATTGATAACCTAAATTATGAAACAACTAAAATTGAGTTGGTTAGACATCACAATGGTCGGACTGTTTGCATGGTATGGAAGTAAAACTCCTTAATTTTCCATATACAGAGACAGGGACTAGCTCCTTCGCAGGTCGCGCATTCTGTTGCCTAACAATGGAAACTCCAAGAAATAGATGCTCACTTCACTCCAACAAAGGTTAAAGTCCCTTTGTCAGACTTGGTTCAGGGAAAGTATCATTATAGAGGGAGTCGTGGACATGGGTCATCTCTAAGTATGAAATCAATAGATAAATCAATGTCTCTGGTGGGTGGCAATCTTGGCAACTCCCCGAACACATCTTTATTACAAATTTGGCACCTAGACTAGCTATCTCATATGTGTTACATATATCTAGCATTTTTTTTCTAAAACTTATTTCCAGTTGCAATGTTCAAATCTCTTTCAAAGATTTTTGTATTCACTGCGCAGCGGTAAAAACAAACTTGGATCCACAACACGTAAGGAAACTGTTCGCAACGCAGTGACAAAATACTTTGTGCCACAAGCTTCGTCACTGAACTCTCAGGATTTGTCGCGTCGTTCATAGACTATACAAAATTCTGTGCGCCGTAATATAAAACGCTTTAAGAACAATTTATAAATGCGGAATGAAAAACTGCTATGGTTAGCACATAAACTCAGAAATACGAATTTGCTTGATATTAATAAACTCCGGCACAGTGCGTGCGGTTACAGACTACAATAACAAGATGAGCTTCGGGTTCAATGGCTTCTTCTAATGACTTTACAGACACAAGGCTTGTGCTCAAAGTTCTTCAACTCCTCAGTTGTTGTTGTTAATATTCTACCTCTCTGCCTCTTCTCTGTATTACTCAACATGTTTCAATTTAATTAAAAGACCCAGAATTGTATGGACTCCGACTGAGACTTCCTACAGAAGCTAAGACCGACTCAACATTAAATACTACCATTTGATTGATTGAGTCTTCAACTACTTATCAGAACTCGACAATAATAAATATCGGCTCCATTTATTACTTCACTACTGGTCCACTGACTTTGCACTTGCAGACTGTCAGGCTAATTGACTGACAATTCGGCTACTGACAGATTGACTGTCAGACAAATCGGTGGAGAAGTGAAGATCTCACCGACTTGTAATTACTATTTCCAACACTCCCCTTTAATTATAAGTAGGTGGGATTACAAAAGAAAATTACATCAAAAATTTGAATTTTTTTTATTTTACTATCACTCATTTGTTACTGCGCAAACTCCCAGATTACTACGCAGATGCTAAAATGCATCTCTTGCTAAAGCCTTTGCAAAAATGGCTGCGACTTGTTCTTTTGACCTGCAAAATACTAAACATATCTCTTTGTTATTTACCAATTCTCTGATAAAGTGATACCTTGTTTCAATATGTTTAGTTTTCTTGTGAAACACATGATTCTTTGATAACATGATGGGTGAATTGTTGTCATAGAATATTGTTGTTGGTTCTTGTTGTTCCTGCAACAAATCTTTTAACAACCTTCTCATATGTACTGCTTTACAAGTTGCACTTGTAGTTGTGATGTACTATGCTTCTATTGAAGAAAGAGTCACTATGGGCTGCTTCCTTGATTCCCATGATACCATACATGTTCCAAAATGAAATGTGTACCCATAGGTACTTTTCTTGTCATCTATGTTGCCTCCACAATCATTGTCAATGTGAGTCTGAAATCTTCTGAAGTGGAGTATTTAATGCCAAAATATTTTTTTCCATTCACATATCTTAGAATTCTTTTTCTTGCCTTCCAATGTGATTCTTTTGAAGTTTCCATGAACCTTGAAATTAGACTCAGTCCATACATAATATCAGGTCTTTTCGCTGTGAAATACATAAGACTTCCTACCAGTCTTTTAAATAGTGTAGGATCCACCTTGGACCCTTTTACATTCCTTGCTTAACTTCAATCTTGTTATGACAAGTGTTGGTGTTGCTTTGAAATTTATCATATTGAATCTTTTCAATATTTCATGTGCATATTTAGACTATGAGATAAATATGTCAGTTTTCCACTGGTGAACTTCTATTCCCAAAAAATATCTCATTATCCCTAAATCAATCATTTCAAATTCATCCTTCACGACTGACTTAAATTCTTCTATGCCAAAGTCACCTGTAAATATCAAAGCATCCACATATAGACAAACAATTAGCATATTACCTTGATGATTTGATTTGATGTACAGTGTTGGCTCACTTTCACTTCTCTGAAATCCATTCTGTGTGAGATAGGAATCTATGTGACTGTACCAAGCTATGGGTGCTTTCTTTAATCCATACAGTGTTTTCTTTAATCTGTACACCTTATCTTCTTGTCTTGGAACCTCATAACCTTGTGGTTGTTCCACATATACTTTTTCTTCTAGATTTCCATTCAAAAATGTTGACTTTACATCCATATGATAAATTTCCCACTTGTACTGCACGACAATGGCTAACACAATTATGACTGTGTCCATGTGCGCAACTGGTGCAAATGTTTCATTAAAATAAATTCCAGGTTGTTGTGTAAAGCCTCTTGCAACTAATCTTGCCTTGTGCTTCTGTACATTTCCTTCTACATCTTGCTTGGTTTTTTAAATCCACTTGACACTTATGACATCCTTGTCATCAGGTACATCTACCAATTTCCATGCCTGATTGTTCTCTATGCATTGATTTCTTCATCCATGGCTTGTGCCCATATATCATCTTTGACTACTTCTTCAAAAGTTAATGGATCATCTATTTGTGAAAGCAAAGAAAAAACTAAAAATGAATTTTCCGCGTCTTCATTATAGATGTTGCGTAGAATTCTTGTCTTTCTTGGTAACATACTTGCTAAAGTTGGATCTGGAGATGTAGAACTACTTGGATTCCTTGTTGGTGTTTGTTGCACTCTAGGTGTAGACTATGCACCTGTTGTTCTTACTGGAGTACTTTGCATTGTGATTTGTGTCGTAGTGCCAGGTGTAGAAGGGACTGCGCACTGACATGTGCATTTTGTTTGAACCACTTCATCTTCCGTGTCATAATACTCCATTGCATCAATAATTTTCATTGTATTTCCTATGATTCCATCCCATGCTTCAGTCTCCACGAACTGAACATCACAACTGATTATGACTTTTCTTGCGACAGGGTCATACAACTTGTATCCTTTTGTTTCTTCAGAATACCCAACAAATATACATTTATGTCATTTGTTGTCCATCTTCCTTCTCAACTCATCTGGAACATGTGCGTATGTGACGCAACCAAAAACTTTTAAGTGTGCCACATCATGCTTTAAACCTATCTAGGCTTTTTGAGGAACTATGTTCTTCACACTCTTTGTCGGACATATGTTCAAGATATATACTGCAGTTGCTACTGTCTCAACCCAATACTCATTTGACAAATGTTTGGCTACCAACATACTGCGTGCCATTTCCATGATGGTTTTGTTCTTTCTCTCTGTGACACCATTATGATGTGGTGTGTATCGCACGATAAATTGCTTGTAGATGCCATGAAATTTACAAAAGTTTTGAAATTCTCTTGAAATGTATTCTCCTCCTCTTTTAGTTCTTATACACTTGATGTAATAACCACTATCATTCTCCACAAGTGATTTAAACTGCTGAAAACAACCCAATGCGTCAGATTTATGCTTTATAAAATAAATTCATGTCTTTCTTGAGAAATCATCAATAAATGTCAGA
>SNQJ01S0006556.1:188242-211006 GCA_010110895.2 Picea sitchensis | reverse complement strand
TTGGATCCACTACGCAATAGTAAAAACTTGGATCCGCAGCACGTAAGGAAAATGTGCGTAACACAGTGACAAAACACTGTGCACCACAAGCTTCATCATTGAACTCTCAGAAATTGTCGCGCAGTTCACAAACTACATGAAATTATGTGCGCTGTAATATAAAATGATTTGAGAACAATTTATAAATGCGGAATGAAAAACTGCTATGGTTAGCACATAAACTCAAAAATACAAATTTTCTTAATATTAATAAAATATGGCATAGTGCGCACGGTTACAAAATACAATAACAAGATGAGCTTCAGCTCCAATGGCTTCTTCTACTGACTTTACAGACACAAAGCATGTTCTTAGACTTCTTCAACTCCTGAGTTGTTGTTGTTAATCTTATACCTCTCTGCCTCTTCTCTCTATTACTCTACATGTTTCAATTTAATTAAAAGACTAAGACTTATATGGACTCTCACTGAGACTTCCTATAGAATCTAAGACTGAATCAACATTAAAGACTACCATTTAATCGATTCACTCTTCAACTACTTATCAAAACTTGAGAATGATAAAGATCGGATCCATTTATTACTTCACTGCTGGCCGACTGACTTTGAGTAAACGTCTGAATTTGCACTTGCAGACTATCAGACTGATTGACTAACAATTCGTCTTCTGGCAGATTGAATGTTAGAAAAATCGGTGGAGACGTAAAGATCTCATCGACTTCTAATTACTATTTCCAACAATATAGAGGCTTTGTAATACCTTGAACTATCCTTGAATTATCTTTCTCATCAAGTCTTATGAAAGCCTTGTTGCAACGATTTAGGGTAGCATGATGCTTGTCCAACCAATCCATACCAATGAAACAATCATATAACCCAACTAGTATGATGTTTAAATATTTCTTACTGTGGACTCCTTTCATGTTCACTAGGAAATTCCTAACAAGCTCATTGTTCTAGTGGCTAACTAAACCAACCACCAAGACCTTTCATTCGTACATCCGTTCGATTTAAATATTTCAACTAAATTAGGATCTATATAGTTCCACCTCAATCACGTGGGATTGATAATATTCCTACCTGTTGTTCAAGGTTGCATAAATCTTTAGCATGATTCTACCCATATCTTCCATTGTATAATCTTTATGGATCTTATGTGTAGTCCTCATCCTATCTCCCTTCTGAGAACACTATTTATGAGTGTGGTCTCCCTCACATCCTCATCACATTGTGAGTTGTTGTCTTTGCCTCTTCCCTAACAAATCTGTCATCTTGGGTTCACCTTGTTCTAGCTACCCTTAGAAATGTGCTCGAGAGTTGTTTATGAAAGAAAGGTGGCTTGAATCCTTTCTTCCTCTGATCTATCTTTCCTTTCTTTTTGTCATCCCAAGATTTTTGAAAATATGGTCTCCCGTTATTCTACCCATACAAATATTTTTCTTTCCTCATGGCTTCATCCAAATTCTTGGGCTCATCAAATTGGATTTTATCCTTACAGAATGATGGAATTGTCATCCCAAGATTTTTGAAAAGATGGCCTTCCTTTATTCTACTCATACAAATATTTGGCTTTCCTCATGGATTCATCCAAGTTTTTGGGCTCATTAAATTGGATTTTATCCTTATAGAATGATAGAAAACCACTCAAGAGCCTATGAATTTACACCTTTTCATCATTTATGAAAAAAACATATCTCAAAAGCTCCAATAATTTATTTTCATATTCCTCATTAGTCATGTTTCCAAGCATAATTTTGAAGAATTCTTACATTTTATTGTCATAGTAATCCTCCGACAAATACTTTTGCTGGAAGTAGTTCTGTAACTCTTCCAGGAAATTCTCTTCTCATAAATATGCTTGACCTTCTGCAGTTGGTTCCAACACATGGATGCTTTCCAATGAAGATGATATATGGAAATCCTTGCTTTGAGATTTGATGAATAATTGTGTAGTTAAAAATATTTTCTCATGCCCAATAGCCAAGCTTCAACATATTCACCTTTCCAATGTTATTCCTCAAATGTTGGTGGTTTGATCTTCCTAATTGTTGGCACCATAAGTGTTGTCAAGAAACGCACCACAAGTGTTCTAAGGTCTGTGCACGCCACACGTTTTGTACCATGCAACACCAATATCCAATGTGTATTGACTAGTTTCTATTGTTCCTGCACCAACCATCTTGCAACACACACACTTGCTTTGGTTTTACACAAATACTTATATAAGAAATGATGTGTGCATATCCAGTCATGATTAATTGTAATAATTCATAACTGTTTTAATCTAGGAAAACATAAGAGAGAGTTACCAGTAGTTCCTTACATAGACAAACATAGAATACATACATGTAGACAGATGGATACATAGATGAAGACACACACAAGTAGTGGAAGCTCAAAGAACAAAAAAATATTATATGATATATCAATACACCACAATAGATGCATTGCCTCTCATATAGCTTATCTATTTATACTTCTACATCTATTTACCAGGCAGTTGTAACTACTTAACTTCCTCGGTCATTCGGTTAATAGATACCTCGATTGACTTGTACTTTTGACTTCAACGATCCACTGACTAGCTCTTAGTCGGCCGTGAGGTCTAATCGATAGAGTCGACTAGCCCCTACAATATCTCCCCCCACCTCAAATCCTTTCTCGTCCCGAGAAAGAGGGGAGTAAAATAGAATCTTTCTTTACATTGAATGTTTACAAAATATAGAAGAAAAGAAAGAAAGATAGAAGGACAGAAGATGAATATAGACAAAATATTCAGGTGCTTGATTAGGTTATGGTGTTGCACTCGATTGTTCTGTTGTTCCTAGATATCTGCCATTGGTCGGTTCCACTGTGTCTTCCTTTCTGTGGAAATGATTTTTTGGTCAAGTTTTTATGCTTGTTGGGTCGAATATGTTCTCTGCTTGTGAGTGGGTCATTCCCTTAATGTTGCTTCCAATTTTTTTTTTGACCGAATACCCTATTTTGGTAGCATCCTTGGTTTTGATTCCACGATCATTTCTTCTCACACAAAAGTGTTACTTGAAACGATATTTTCACATTTTCTTTATGTGCTCTGTTTAAGTAACTTGAACTAGAATGTGGATCCCCTCACCATTTGTTGTAATGATTCTCAGATGCTCTTCTTCCTCTAAGGATTGGTCGGTTGAAACCGTAGAGGGTAATTCTTTCCTTTATGAGATGTCAGATTTTATCTTCTGATGTCTGTGACCAAGATAACTAACCCGCTTCTGAATTTTGAGGGTTTGGTTTCAGCGTTTCGTCACCTGCTAAGTTCGTCGACTCCATGGTATATGTTTTAAAAATTAACTCTTTGCAAAATGATTTTTTCTCCTTTTTTGATCTCTATTATATAGGGTTTGGATTTGTTATATTGAAGGAGATCTAAATGAGATTGGAATATTTTGTATGCGACTCAATTTCCCAAGATATAGAAGTTCGGGATTGGTGATGGTTTTTGTCCTTTATGACCAAATCGACTATCATTGATATGAGTGCAGCTGCTTTGTTGTACACTTACAAATCCTTGTTGTCTTGTAAATAGATATTGTTTGTCCCATATGGATGATTCATAACTATGTGTGTTTAAGTCATGATTGTTGAAGAGTTAGAGGAATCATGTGAGTGGAAAACTATATCAGTGTTGAACTGGCACTCATGTGAGCCCCATTAGGCATTAATCATGGCAGTTTCCAATTGATTTTTCGTATGTGTCAAGACGATATGTATTTCATTGTGGAATGGTCTTATGAGTCGTGTTGGTCATTAATGTTTCTTTTGTTAACATCCATCCTTTCCTGTCATGACTTAAATGCGTCAATATTCTCTGGAGTCAATTTTTTCGTGGTCGGTATTCCCTTTCGTTTGGTTGACTAAGTCTCCTCTCTTGATAGGTAGTCATTATATGGGTCGACCGACTGGTGTTTTTTCATTGTCGGGTCTGATCTTGTCAGATATATTTAGTAGATTTTCTTGATGGATAGACCGCTCCTTCATTTTGTTGTTCTTACTCATGCTTGTATGACAACCATGCTCTCTTGAACTACACTCGCTTGAACCACGCTCGCTTGATCCTCATTCTCTTGATTGGGATCTATCTCAAACAATTGATTTCCTTTTCAAGAGTATTTTTCTTAAGTCGGGAGATGGGGTGGTGTGTTTACCATGTCTTCTTTTTCTTTGTCTATGGCTCAACTAGGGGCTTCTTTCTCTCTCCATTCTGTCTTTTTTTTCTTTACTTTGAAGCTTTGATATCCTTTTAATACTTAACTTTTATTTTGTCAATTTTTTATACATGTCTCTCTATACGCTAATTTTGTAACTGACTTTGGTTTATTATAATACAAGAAGGATTTGTTTTCTTAATGATGTGATCAGTATATGTTTTTCCGTCTTCAACCCGAATTTTTTGTCTCTGGTCAGTCGTTGTTGGCATCTTTTCCTGCTAATTTTTTTTCCAACAGGGCTTGTTTCGTTCTATGTATAGCACTTTTTTAAGTGGTCTCCATTAATTAATTTCTTGAATGGATTCCCTAACAAGGTTTGAAGTTGGACCTCTCATGTTGGCCGAATGTCTTCAATAACACCAGGCCCAAACCATGTTGTTTCTAGATTTCTCGGTTTTCCTTTTACTCAGTTGTTGTATAACAAGACCAGGTCTCCATTTTTTATGTCCTTCTTCTTTAAGTGAAGATCATCCCATGCTTTATGTTGTTGTTTTTTCACTTCCTAATGATGCATTGCAATTACTCTTTTTTCTTCTTGTTTATTTAGTTGATAGAGTTGGTCATTTATGCTTCTGTCCTGCTCGAATTTAGCCACAGCTTCTATCTCTTCAGAGATGGACCGATAATGTAAAGGAATAACGAATTCTTTCCAATAGAATAAATTGAAGGGGGTCTCTCCAGTTGATCGTTTGTAAGTAGATTTTATAGCATTTTTTTCCTCACCCCACACAACTTGCTTGGATGGCCTTTCCATGTCCCTATTTAGACTTGAAGTCCCATTTTTCACCTTACAGAGTCAAAAAAAGAACATTTTTCCACATATACATGCCATACATGTTAGAAACCAAGCATATATGAAGGTTTCTCCACTACATCCTGCGTACATAGGGTTTGGTGCTCAAAATAAAAAATTACGTCAGGTTTCCATGTCACGTCACAAGATCCATGATCCTTGACCTTCCATATACTGGAAACGATCTGAATCGATCTTTCAGTTACAATTGAAGGCTATAAGTTGAGCCATATCCAAGCCTTGGAGGAGGACATAATTTAAATTTTGAGAGCAAAGATACTCTGGAGAAATTTCAATTCATATTGAGTCTGCATCCCATTATCCTCAAAAGTCTGAACTCATTGTCCAGCCCCCAAAATCTTCCTTCTTTATGATGGAGAACCTTATTTTCTCCTTTATATGAGCTTTCCTTTGGTGGAGGATTGAAGTGGTGGAGGCCTAGCTGGAGGCACTCAGTTTCTCAGTTCCGAGATGTGTCGTTACAAAATTTTGTCCCCTATATACTTTTGTTGATTATTTTAATAGAAATACTCTTTTCTCGTCCAATTGATATCTTGCAAATATTTGAATTATTATTCCATGAGCATATTTGTCATGAATGTTAATGGATTATGCTAATATATATGCTAACATTATATATTACACCATATGCTTTCATATCTTGGTTGTCGAGGACAAGTCACATGTATAAATCTTTGAGTTGCATGCTCAACGATGGTCTTCATTGAACGTCTGAACGAGGTAGGCTCTTGACCTTGTCTTGTTAACATTTCATTTATATATCATACTTAATATTAGAGTTGATTCTTCGTGTCATTCCATCTGTTGTGGTTTACCCCATACCATAGAGATATTTTCCTCGTAATAGAATTGGTGAACATACTAGGGATTGATCTTCTATTTGGGGTTTGGAGTATTTTTCTCTTTGACCCTCTCTCTTTTACCCTGAGTTTCCTTGTCGTTTGATTGTTTGACAACCTATTTTTACTTTGCATTTGATTTTCTTGGCTTAATCCTTACCGTGAAAATGTTTTTCTATATATACACGATTTTTCCCTTGACAAACACGTACATACGCGAGTTGTCCTTTTGTAAGGTGCGTACATACGCGAGTTTTTCTCAAACAGTCACGTACATCAACTCTTTAGGCTTACTAGTTGATTTTTATATTTGCTGGGTGAGTTTGGTTGGTTGTTGAGTCTCCTTGTGTCTTTGTCCTAAATGTTAAGTCCTTACAGAGTGATAGGAAACCTACTAATTGTTGAATTTTTGGATGATATTATTTCCTATCATATTTTTCAGTGGTTGTCCTTGCACCTTGGTCTGAGTGTTTTCTTCTTAGTATCCTTCTTGGCTTGTCTATTTTTGCTTGCAGTAGGGTCTATATGTGAAGATGTTATTCAATCTTTGCATTTTCTTTTCTCTATATCGAAAATACAAAAAAAATTGCTCATTTTTTATTATGGCATTTTCTCTTTTCATTAATTTGCAATTATTTTGACACATGTGGAGAGATTGCATTGCATTGAAATTGTAGAGATTGCATTGAAAGTTGCATTTAGAAGCATACCATATATTTAGAATTCAAGATTCGTACTTAGCAGTGTTTTTATATTCACTTCTTTTATATGTTGAGTCGTAATACCATCAGTTTCATGACCACACCTATTGAGTAAGCATAAGCCATTAAAAGTAACAATGATTAATTAAAATTGATTAGAAACGATTTTATTTTTCAGGATACACAAACAAGTATAGGACATAGGGCCTTGGAATAGGATTTTGTGAGTAAACTTCTCTAAGGATATTAAACTAAACACATGTTTCTAAACAAGGAGTGGTGAAACCGATTGTGTAATTAGTGACGTCAGGAGGCTATGCTCACACTAGATTTAAGCACGAGGTCACATGAAGTTGGTTGCAGAGATAGCTCTCTAATACCTTCTTAGTGTCAGAGATATGTATGGGGTTATATTCGTATTTGGGGGTCTTGCTAGTACCCTTATCTCTATGAGAGGTGGTTCTTTCAATATTTTAGGCTTTGTTACCCTATCCATATGGAGGACCAGACTTACAATTGTACGCATGTGCATTGGTTATATTGTGGTGACTCTAGTTGTTTGACATAGGTAGCCACATAGGTTACTTGCGGGGGTTATTCTGTAGGTACCCTGTATCAGATAAGGGGCGGAAAACACACAACCTTTATGGAGGATTACCTCTTCAGGGAGATCTGACTGGCTACGTTATTAATCCCATGAGGGTCCTTGTAACTGATTCAGATACCTCCAATATTTTGAAGGGAGTCTCAAGATCCTCTTAGGCGAGACATACCTACTCTAGTGTGGGAGGCCCCTTTCAACCACTATATCATGTTTGTGTTCATTAGCCATTTTTTCTTTATTTCGGTGTGCTCTCTGATTATTATTTGGCCTTAGGATTTTGTATTGCATTGTGACTTTTCATTTCTATGCTTAGTGGAACCCCCGTGAGTCCCTTAGTTAGCGCTACCCATCCCATGGTCTTTTCTCATTCAATGGGGATGAATCTTTTTGTATTTCTGAGTGGTATGCCAAATCATGATACTCAACCAATACCTTGGGCCTCTAATCCTTTTTCTTTTGGTATGCCAGACATGTCTTCACACTTTCCATCTTTTGTCTTGTCTTCTTATGTGAATCCTAGTTTTGGGTCTGGGGACATGATGCCTCCTTATTCTCCCTTTTCGTTTGATGGGATTCATATCCCTAAATCAACTCTTACGATAGGAGGTTGGAATCCTCCTTCCTATGGACCCAATCCTAGCTTCACTTTTCTAGGATCGAGTGCTCAAATGGGTGGTCCTTCTACTTATTACATCCCGTCCATCTATCCTTCTTCCGGTATGCTGGTTCCTACGAACGATTTTCTCATGGTGTGCCTCCTTTTTTCCTCTAGTGTTTCATCCTGGGGAAGTCATTTTTATAGTATGGGAAACCCCCTTCATAGAGTTCCTTCATTTGGGGGAAACATATATCCTCACACGAATAACCCTTGTCATGTCTCTTTCTCTTCGCAAGCATCTTCCTCGATGATGATGCCCTTACAAACCTTTATGAATCAGTTTGGAGGAGGATACTATCCTGCCACACAGGGCCATGGTGTATACCAGAACCCTTCCTGGCCCACAATCTCTCAAAATTAGTCTTTCCCGGGACCTTGGTGTAAGATGCCACAACCAATCGCTTGAAGTCATACTGGAAACACAAGTCCAGTCACTGCAAGTCATACTAGAATTATATCACCAACCTCTTCTAGTCATGTTGGAGATAGGTCAACAACATATGCAAGTCATGTTGAAGACCAAAAACCATCCGTTCCATGTCACGATGGAAGCACAACTCTAGTCACTGCAATTCATACTGGAATTATATCGCCAACCTCTGCTAGTCATGTTGGAGATAGGTCAACAACCTCTTGAATTCATGTTCAAGACAAGATCCTAGCCTCTGCAATTCATGTTGGGAGCATGTCACCAACCACTACAATTCATGTTGGGGGCATTCATACAATTGAGAAGCATCAATGTATAGGAAGAAATTCCAATTTCCTTTGTATTATTTGCAAAGGATATCACCTTACTCGTTTGTGCCTTGCTACTGTGGTGGTATGAGAAGCATGGTCCTTATCTGGTGGCTTGTTGGGTTTACTATGGGATGAACCAAGTTCTAACTACAATATTACCAAAAAACCCTTCTACCATTGGCCCTTCTGGATACCATAAGGAAACACAACACACAGAGTGCACTACGCAGTCTCACTCGATATGGATTCTATGGGTGGCCGCAGGAATCATATGTCTACAACCCGAGGATGGGATGTGTTTCTCTCAGAGGCTATTAACCTACTCATTGTTAACCTTCAAACCCTCATTAGATCTCACTACAGACCATTGTCACAACTATTCTAATAGGACTTCATCAATCATCATAACCGTAGGTTCTCAATGACAAGCATCTATCTACTGTAACACAATATTATGATCTAAACACTATCTATCATCTTTATTTAGATCTATTCTTCATATTCCATTAGCTTATTCTTATTGCACAATGTTCATTCCATTAACAAGCAACATATTCATCATAAAAACTCAGTAAAGTAAAAGAATCCATAAACACTGCATGCAGTCACATAAAACACAGATATACCATGGTTCATCCTCCTTGGGGATACATCCACAAAGATTTTTTGCTCGGGATCTTTATTTGTATTCTCTGCAAATCCAGTGTTGTACACTGTCCAACTCTTCCTCCATTACATTCAATCTCCATAGATCACACAAGTATTTCAACAAGACCTTCTACTCAACCAAAAATCCTATTAAAATCTTAACTGTACATATGTCAACCAAAGGGACAATAACACAAACAACCTACTGTCCAAAGAAAGGACAACCCTCTCATTGTTCTAATACATTCTACTTATACAAAACTGGGAAAAATCCCTTACAAAAACCCTAACCCTTAATGGATTAGGTTTTTCCACTTTCTCCTTGAATTAATCTCGGTTGGTCCTTGATCCAACCATTTCTCCAAGTCAGCACTTGTCCACTTGCCAACTACTCCGCAACAGTTTGTCCACTTTGTAACTGCTTTTCTTCCTTCAAAACTTCTTCATTTTTTCCCAAAATTGGCTTGCTCCAAAAGGCCTCCAACACTGACATCATGACTCATCCCGAGTCACTCACAAACTCCAACATCTTTCATTGCCTATGCCAGTGCTTCGTACATCTCTTCTATCTTCTCACATTTCTCCTGATATTGGATGCTCTTCTCCTTCATAGCTTCTATGACCTACACGGTGACTAGAGGTCTTAATATCTCTCTCCCCTCCAAGCCTATCTACTCTATGTTCAATTTCGCTACGTCAATATCCACGACGGGTTGCTTCTCCTTCTCTTGCAAGGGCTCCAATTGAGTATGTCTTGCCATCTTCTGCGATTGCACCGCTTTTTCCTCTACCTGTAGGCTATTTATCTCGATATTCGTCTTGATATTCTTTGGCAGTTACATTGTCTTATGTCACTACTTTACATTTTCCATTGTTGCATGAAAGTGGTCTTCCTTCCCTTCCAGCTCTTGTAGGTTCCCATCCTTTAATAGTTGTGTCCACAGTTGGGTGGTCCTTTCCCATAGTTTTTTCATTCTATGTATACTTTGCGCAATGTTCTTTGCAAATGTTATTGCATCCTTCTCTCTTTGCATTCTGATTTTCGAAGGAGTGTTAGGTATTGCGTGCTCCTCTATCTCCTTGATTTGTTCCTTATACTGCTCCATAGCCTGTGCTATTTTCCTTATCTTCTCTTCTAAAGATGGTCCCTCTGATTCCGCACTGTAAATTTCTTCAGGTCTTCCTTCAACTCCTCTGTAGCTGGATATGACTTGTTATATTGATTCTCCTCTAACTTCATCGTTTCTTGCAGTTCCTCTTCCTGGGTCTGAAATTTATATTGTCTCAGTGGATATTTGAAGTGTGGTAGTAGAGAGTTTATAAACAACTATCTATGTTGCATGTCTGAAATGGGATACTTCAACTTACCTTTCAATGTCTTGAAATTTTGATCAATGTCCCATACAAATTCTCCTAGTTTTTGTCTAACCTTAGTCATCTCATTCATAAACCGATCATCTAATTTCGGCCTCTGAAACTCAATGATTAGAGCCTGCTTGATCTCTTCTACTGTTCCCAGTGCCTGTTAGGCTCATAGACCAATCCAGCATGCAGTTTCTGAATATTATTGCTAACTGCACTACTTTTGTTGCCTCATCAACGACTCTTTTTTCTTCCCATATTCGCTCACACACGATTAGGTGCTTCTCTGGGTGTTCTGATCCATCCCTATGAAACTCTAGTAATATTATCGTTGGATATACGCCTGCCATTTTTGAATGTGTTTTACCTACTCCATGCAACACTACTATATGTGTACTATTGTTCGGACTTGAACTTCCACTGGTGTCTCTATTGGTACTTCCAATTGTACCACTACCTATACTGCTACTGGTACTTCCACTTGTACCCTCACTTCTAGTCTAATCTCCTAGCTTCTTCTGACCTTCATTCACTGGTTCTCTAAACAACTCTTTCTTTGTTGAAGTGTTAATCGTACATGGGGTTGTAGGTTCTACACTGATTCATATCTCGACAGGGGTATCTGCTTCCTCATTGGATCTCACTCCTCTAGTCTTTCTTTCATATGTGGCGTGCAATATTTCTTCAATGTGCTCGACAACAAGGAGATCCTCTACCTCTTCTTCATCACTCTCCAAGATTTCCCTCTCGGATATTGCTCTTTTCTTACTATTGAGATTATACTGGTAGGGTCTTCCATTGCGCGTCATTTTTTCCTTATGCATAATTTCTTGGATCTCCTCTTGATCCATCATAATGGATATTTATTTTTACTTTTCTCTTCTCTATCCATTTCCCCCTCCATCTCAGACCTTCCTCAATGTTTCCCCTAACTCTCCCATGCACGTAGGGTAGTTTAGTTGTATAATTCCATAGTTAATACCCCTTTATCATGAAATAACCTCTTTATAGAAGTGTACAACGATATGATGTATCTTCCCCTTGGACCCTTAATAAAATATTTCTCTGATACACTTGTAGGACTTTGATGTATCTACTGCAAACTCAATTATATACCCCACTACAATGTTGTCTAGCCAAAAATCTATTGGGCACGTGAATTTGTTATTTACTACCCTTTTCAACTGCATGATGATTTATTTTGTCCACTCCACTGATCTGACTATATTTTTAGGATGGCTATCTTTCAAAAATTTTATCCACTCCTGCAATAGTGTGGGAAACTCACAAAAGAAACTCTCATGTATTTCACTGAATACGTATCTCTCCAAATATTGTCTTGGCTTAAACCTAGAGATTCGATTATCTTTATGGGAAAAATCTAGTTCCTGAACTGCCAACCATATTTCAATATCCTCTTTAGTGGGGTTCCAACCTACAAACATCCCCTTTCTTAATCCTTCACACTATACTGCACGATACATCCCTCTTGATCTAATCTTCTGAGTTCCAACCAGAAACGAAACCATTGTTGGGTTTACTATGGGATGACCCAGGTTCTAACTACAATCTTACCAACAAACCCTTCTACCATTAGCCCTTCTGAATACCATAAGGAAAAACAACGCACATAATGGACTACACAGTCTCACCCAAGATGGCTTCTGTCAGTGGTTGTAGACTCAGATGTTTGCAGCTTAGGGATGGGATGCGTTTCTCTCAAAATCATTTAACCTACTCATTGTTAACCTTCAAACCCTCATTAGATATCACTCCACACCATTGTCACAAATATTATGATAGGACTTCATCAACCATCATAACCGCAGGTGCTCAATGACAAGAATCTATCTACTGTAACACAATATTATGATCTAAACACTATCTATCATCTTTATTTATTTAGAGCCATTCTACATATCCCATTAGCTTATTCTTATTGCACAGTGTTCATTCCATTAACAAGCAACATATTCATCATAAAAACTCAGTAAAGTAAAAGAAACCATAAAAACTGCATATAGTCACATAAACACAAATATACCGTGGTTCACCGCCCCTGAGGCTACGTCCACAAAGATTTGTCGCTTGGGCTCTTTATTTATATTCTCTGCAAATCTAGTTTTGCGCATTGTACAACTCTTCCGCCATTACATTTGATATCCACATATCAAACAAGTCTTTCAACAAGACCTTCTACTCAACCAAAAACCCTATTATAACCTCAATAGTACATATTTCAACCAAAAGGACAATAACATGGGCAACTTGCTATCCAAAGAAAGGACAAACCTTTCATCGTCCTAATACATTCTAATTATACTATTTTCCTCTTTTTTCCGACGCGCTCCCTTGTTTTCCCGTCGCTGCTTTAATTATTTCAAAAATTCTTCGATTTTTCCGAAAATTGGCCTGCTCTAACATGGCCCTTTGGGTTTTGTGTCATCTTTGGTTTCCCAACCTTCTTTGGTTGATACAACGGTCGTGTCGATGCAATATTCGACTAACACCACTCATGTTTTGGGGAGTGATGCATCTCTTGACCATGTTGTCTTGCATCCTATTCAACCAATGGTTGAAAAAGTGGTCATGTCGATGCAATCTTCAGTTGATCCCACTATTCTCTTGGAGAGTGACAAATATAAGGAAGTGGCATTGTCGATGCAATACTCGGTCAATCCCACTCTTCTTTTGGAGGGTGATGCATCTTTCGACCATGTCCTCAACATTTCTAGTTATGTACCTTCTAAACAAAAGAGCATTCCACTCTCTCCACGTACGCTCCCTGAAAGTCCTAAGGTGGGTTCCTTTGATTGTGATGATCTTGTTGATCCTCAAATTCCTTCTCTGCAAGTATCCTATGAAATTATTTTATCCTCCTTGGCTTGGAAAGTTTTGGTTTCTCCCAAGATCGTGTCAACTACTAGTGAGTTGTGATGTTTCATTAGAATCCCTCCACGGGAGCCTTTGCCTCCCCCATTATATGCTGCTTAGAACAACATCCCCCCGAGTCTTGTTAAATCTCTTTTCCAACTCTCAAAAAAATTGAAAAATATTTTCGAGTGAAATTGTCTCTTTCACACTCGTTAAATGGATTTGAAAGGATGTCTATTTGGTGTAAGTTTAACCCCTTTTCAGACCAATTAGACTGCTTATGAAAATGGAATACTCTAGTCAACATTGCCTAGAAGAGTTCTTCTGGGTATTATTTTATACTTTTTCGAGCCTAGGGGTCTAAATATACGAAAAAGGACATTCTTTGGAGTTAAGTTGTAACCGCATTCCATCCTACTACTTGAAGTATTGAGCCTATTGTAAGTTCCCTCTTTCTCATTATAAGCCTCTTACCTCATCAATTTGCATCACTAGCCAAGTATAACCTTTTTTATATTCTTTGCAGTTTGACACCCTATACCCTAAGAGGAAATATTCCCTCGAGTGTCCATGCCCCACATGCACTTCCTTGAATTGAGCATAGGCATGTTCCACTATTTGGAGCTAGTTTCTTACTTACGACACTCATTTCCTCTCTTGTATCATAACATTTATTTTCCTATGAAAAAAAAAAAGATGGGCGAGAAAAAAATATTATCTCATATCGGTAGCAGTAGTGTCGCCTTTGAACATAGCACAAAATTTTGATTCCACTGTCATCCAAAGTTTGGTTTTATCACGAACTTAGGAAGTTGAGCTCGTTACTTAGATTTTACTCCTTCGACTTAGTATTCTTCCAGACCCTATGGAGAGTTTGTTGATGCCTCCTACATCACAAAGTTTCATCATCAAGTCTATGCTTCCTGAGTTATCCATATGTCTCATGCTCTTGTTAAAAGGAAGTCTATAAGCATGTGTCTTCCATTTCTCAGAACTCTTGACTTTTCAAGTTGGTTATACCCTCAGTGTGTCTCAGAGTCACATAAAGTTGTAGTCCTACCATGAACCCTGGTCTTACTTTCATTATGGTTAGGTAACCTTGAACCCAACAATCGACATCTCCTCATTGGTCGTTGACTGGGGGGTTTCCCTTGTGTTCGACGGCAATAAATATATTCACACATTTGGATTTTTGTAGTGTCTTGGATTCCATTAACCTTAATGGTGGTTTCCTTTCCTTTTTTGACAGTCTACCTTATTTGTTCACTACTTGTATCTGGTGCATGAGAAATATGCACATGGTCGTTGGTTCATGAACATCCTATTAGTCTGAGCTCCTCCTAATCATCAATATATTGCTTTGTACCTTGTGTTGGCACAAGTTTGATCAGACCAGGGTCCTTCCCAGGTTACCAACAAAAGGTACCGAGTAGTCTTGAGCACTGNTCGTTGGTTCATGAACATCCTATTAGTCTGAGCTCCTCCTAATCATCAATATATTGCTTTGTACCTTGTGTTGGCACAAGTTTGATCAGACCAGGGTCCTTCCCAGGTTACCAACAAAAGGTACCGAGTAGTCTTGAGCACTGGCATTTTCATCTCCTCCGAAGAGAAGAAGTCTCACCCGAAGCACTGTTGAGACAAATAGATAGGGAAGAGTAAGGAAAAGAATTAGGAGGATCGATAGAACCTTCAGGACTCGTAATGATCTTGCGCAAGAGACATGAAAATATATGAATCTTATGTGGGAAATAATCGAACCTACTTATATTACGAATAAGCATTTAAACATAGAACCATCAAGTAGAACTTATAATCCATAAAGAAGTACTATAATGCATAAGTAAAATACACAAAGACATATCATATTTTGAATATTCAGGTGCTTCTTCATATTATATTCATAATCTTCTTTAATTACAGACTCAGAAATACACAATAGTGCTTTGTATAGACTCTTGGCTCTGGACTCATGTCGCAAAGCTCCAGTTCTCAAACTAATATGTTGATTATATTACAGACTCAGGACTTGACTTGAATCGACTGACAATCACCTCACCACAAGGGAAAGATCAGACTGAGCTTAATCAAACTCCAGCTGAATCAATAGCTAACCAACCAACCAACCAACCAACAACCTCTTTTCAATCATGTTCATGCCTATATATAATATAGGTTGTGTCTTTCCTCTCGGCTTGCACGTTTTCTTGTTCTGTTGCAACCATTGTTTCTTAGCTGGCGTTGCGCTGTCTTTCACAAACGATTTCTATTTCTCTTTCTTGATCTATTGTCCAGCTTCTTCTGAAGCTTGCACAACTCGTGCTCAGTCAAAATTTGCATGATTCGTTATCCCCCCAAAAAATGGCCCAACAGGCTCCGAAAACAACCCTTGACTCGCCCTCGAGTCAAGTGCCTTGTTATTTCGTAGATTCCAAGAGCATCTATTGTTTTCCCTTGTCCTCCTTTTCTTCTTCCCTCTGCTCTTATGTTTGTGCTTTCTCTTCTTTTGCCTCTTCAAATGAAGGGACCAACTCTAAGGCTTTCTCCTTCACTCATTGAAATTTTCCCACTTTATCCTGCCACTTACTGGCGAGGAGTGATGCCTCTGCAACAAACTATTCAGTATCATGTTTACTACACCCCTTTGGCTTAGATGTGGCCAACAAGATCCACTCAGAATCTGTTGTTGCATCAACTTGATGCATCTACATGTATGTTGTCTGAATGACAGGTCGAATGTCACGCAGCTCTTTCTTTGCTACGGACTGTGCCTCAAAGAGGGCGTTTAGTTCATTGTCCTCCTGTTGGATTTGGTCAAACTTCTATTGTTTCTCCATCAGATCCATCGTGGCCACAAATTCTTCATTCAACACCTACATCTTGGTGCACACCTCATCCAAGACCTAGATGCGTCGAGTGATGATGCCTATCTAATCGTTGACTTCCCTGAAAATCTTTGTGCATTCTGTTGTGTGATTGTGTAGTGTTGCTCAGACATTGTTGCCTTGTAGTACTATCTTCTGCATCTTCTCTTGTAGCTTTTGAGGCTGCTTCTATGCTTCTTGATAAGTCTGTCATAAATGTTTTTCCATATGCTCAGCACGAGTGGAGATTTGTGTCCATGCTCCTTGGAGCAACTCAATCTAATTCTTTGACTTGACTGCATCACTAGCTTCAGGAAGTTGGGGTGCGGCCTGGAAAATCTTCGGCCAGGCTTCAACAAGCCTTTGTTGCACTCTTTCCATTATGTGCTCAATCTAGGCCTTGGCCTGTTCTTCTTGCTGTCTTGATGATTGCACAAGGAACACTTCCTCCCTCGTGACCTCGACATACCTCTCGGCCTACTGGAGCCTTTTCTCCAGTTGATCAGTTGATTCTCTGATCAGTCCAAATAAGTGTGTCGCTAGCCACTATACCAAGTCATTGTATGAAGGGGATCTGTATCTGGGTGCTCGTGTTTGTAGTGGAATTCCACTAGCCATTGAATGCTTCAAGTGGGTCTCTACGCCTTCCTTTTTTGATGGTCCTGGTGCAATCCTCAACCTTGGTGTTGAGAGAAAGAGAGTCAAAACCTCTATTCTGGATATGCATAGTTGCATCAGTTCTGCGCATTTCTGAGGGTTTTGTAGAACCTGCTCCATCTATTCACGCACAGATGTTGTGCCCTGCCCGATTGCTGATTCTGGTTCCTTTTGAGCCTATGGTATCTCCTTCTCTTTTGTTCCATCTACTTCCTGCATTATGCTTTCTTGGGCACCCTCATCCTTGGTTTGTGAGGGGAATTGCTAGTTTCTTTGGGCTTGCAACTCCTCCACAGTTTGGGTGTCTTTTTCTTGCATCAAAGTCTTACTCTGTTATTCCTGGATGTTTGGGTTCAGACCAGTCAACCTCATGCTCTATTGTGGTACTTTGGGGTTTGGAATAGAGACTTCTGGTCTCATCTTAGGCAACTCTTGGGTTATTTCTGGGAGTTCTCACTTCGCTTTCTCTGACTGATCGAGCTGCATCGGCTCTAGGTCTGTGATCTGGGGTGGATTGGTGGTTTCTAGGGTTGGCGACTGGGGTTGTGGTGATGAAGGAGGGTTCTTGGTGACGAATGTGGATGGAAATGTTTCAGGCTCAGGGTCATCTTGAATATGGATGATGGGGCTTGCTTTGACCGTTGAGCAGGTGTGGGGTACGACTGATGCAAGGGGTTGGGGGTTCAGGGGTTTATTTGACGAAACCTCGGTCCTGGTCTTCTTTAGCATAGGTTTGTTAATGAACACAACACTCAGGATATGGTTGTCGTCCTCACCTAACAATATGACATTAGTTGACAGCCGACAGAGGACCGGTGGCATTCTTTTCTTATGCTCCAATGGCTTCGTCTCATATTCCTCCTCATAGTCTGATTGTGCTGGAACTTCTTGCTTCTGTTGCTCTGGGCCCGAGCTTGGTCCTACCCCTTATTATTTGTCTTTCTTCTTCAGCAGCTCTACAGGAAGAATATAGTGCATCCCCAACTTACGCGGGTTGTGTTTGACTCTTAGCCATGACATTACTTCTTTGTCGAAGGCCTCCTCGTCCAAATAGAACAACAACATCCTTGTATGGAAATCTTCCCTACTAACATGTCTCAGCCATACAAACGTATGGTTCCGGTTCATGCCAAAGGAAATGTTTCTTGTATTGCAGTTGAGGATCCCTTGCAGAATATGTATCCTCTGTGTTGCATCTATCAGGCCATTGTACCACTTAGGCAAATGTTGCAGTGTTGAAGGTTTCATTCTCTGAATCCGACCTGGATTGCCAGGGCTCGAACATCTTGACCATGTGGACCTTTTCTGGTAGCGTCGACGACCTTCCCATAGGTGGATTGCATTTTAACATTGCGAATGCAAGAAACATATATCCGTAGGTGAAGGTTCATCCCTTCTCTTGTGCTTCTTCGCATGCCACTAGTAGTTCCTCTAGTAGGTAACTACACCAATTGAACACAACGTCATTGGCGCAAAATTCTGCTACTGATAATGCATCTAGCGTGCATTCTCCCTTGTAGTATGATCTCATAACCTTACTGGCTATGATGTAACAACTAGTCCGGACTGTCTTTGGTAATATGGGGTCGATTACTACTGTGCGTCCCCCCCTCTTTGTGTTGAATTTTTCATACAGTATGAGCTCTCCTTTCTTTTTGTCGTCCTTACCAGGAGCCTGGAATCCTTTCGACACATCTTCTCCTTTGAAGGACAGTCCAGTAAGCTGATGCAGGATGTATTCAACATGGATTGGATATTGCTTATCCAACCATAGACTTCTGTCATGCACCCTACTTATCATAAATTTTGTGCACCGTGCAAACTCACCAGTGGTACCGAATACTGGTAGGTCTCTGAGGTTCATGATGGTCAAATCGAATAAGTTGACAAATTATAGTGTTGGCACGAATTGCATGCCTCCTAACATGTCTGGAGCCATCTCCCAAAATACATCTATGTGCATCTGGGAGAACAAATCTGGATTTGTTAGTTCAATATTGAGGAGCTTAACATACTCCACCTTCCCTTTGAGATCGCCCACGACCTCAACTTGGGGTCGTAGGGCTCGTCTGGTACCACATATTTAGACATGGCAATTCGGATTTTTGTGGCTCTCGGCATTGTGTATTCCTATTTATCACAACTTCTATGGTAGGCTAAGGATTGGGGTCATGACTATGGGTTTCAAAATCGTACAGGCTGGTTCGCTCTACTGAATTTAGAAATGGCTATGTTCTTTGAAAATTATGCGTTCTCAGGCGAGTTCTCAGAGCCTTATACTTGGCTTAGCAGGCAAGTTTAGAAATAATTGTTGTTCATCATGACCGTATGGATGAAACTGGATCTGAGTTGTTCGATGGGATGGTTTAACGGGGTAAATCCTATTGGGCGATTATGGAATTTACTTACGTGAGTGGGATAGGGACGTGGCCGGTTTCAGACCTTTCTGTTTGATGAGTGGGAATCTCATCACGAAATTCGATGGCATCTTTGTGTAACATGACTTTATGGATTAATTGAATTCAGACGGGGTACCGTAATGACAATAAAGGTTGTGACTAGGCTGGGTTCATGTTTCCCATGGATGCAGATCGTATTCAGATTCATCCTCCCTCTGACCAAAAGAGGGTCCCCGTCATATTAATGACTGCCATTAATGGATTGTCTTATGATTCAGATCCTGCACTATTGATTCATTAGTTCTGTATCAAACAACACTTAAACAAAAAATGAACTATGTGTCATGGCGCAACACTGCGCACATTGACTTTATTAACTAAATTTACAAAAAATTCAGAAAACTCAAATCCAAATATTATACACGCTCCTTCGGAGTAGAGAATCAGTCCATTTTTCTCAGTTTTGAGACATATAGGGCTTTAGGTGAGTGTCAGTCACCCATCCTGGCTGCAACATACCATCCAGTTGCGCAAGTCTGAATACTCCTGAAGGTTGGATCTCTGCAATTATAAATGGTCCCAACCAATGCATGCGCAACTTGCCAGGATGCTTCTGGTACCGACTATCGTAGAGTAGAACCTTGTATCCTTGCGTAAATACCTTGGTCTTAATGTGCATGTCATGCCAATTTTTTTGTCTTTCTTTTTCAACTGACTGATGGAATTCTGCTAGAAATATGGTCTCCTCAAGTTATTGTAACTCCATAATTCTCTGCGCAACTGATTCCTCCTTTGACATGTGTGTAATATGTGCAATATACAAACATGGAGTGATGAATTCTGCAGGCACGACTACCTCTTTCCCATAAACTAGCTGGAACGATGTGTACCTATGGATTTTCTTTGTGGTTGTCCTATAAGCCCATTCTTAATGCTGGGACTCTGTCATCCCAATCTTCCCTATTTGCGCAATATACCTTTGTCAACCCTCTTTCCAGAATATTGTTGAATGCTTCTACTGTTCCATTAGCCCATGGGTGGTAGGGGATGCTTTTGTGATGTTGGATCAGGAACTCTGTTGTAATATTTTCTATAGTGCTACTAATGAAATGATCTCCCTGATCGTTGGTTAGGCTCCTATGACATCCAAAACGAGTGATAATATTCTCAAAGATGAACTTGGTAGTAGTATCGGTCAAACAATACTGAACAACTTCTGCTTTAGCCCAACGCGTAAGGTATTCAGTTGTGGTGATGATGTACCTAGCCTTTGAATGCTTGGCTGTGGGGTTGATTGGTCCAATGAATTCAACTTCCCATTTCTCAAATTCTTGTAGATATCGAACTGGTTGCAGTGGTAATTCATCTCGTCATGACGACTTACCCACTCATTGACAAACATCACATGATCTAGCGTATACCTTTGCATCCTTGAAGAGTGTTTCCCACCAAAGTCCAACTTGTATAACTTTCTGTGCAGTGGCCTTTCCTTCTACGTGACCTCCCACAAATCCACTGTGGAATTCCCAGAGTATATCCTGTCTTTCATGATCCAGGAAACATCTTCTGAGGATACTATCTAGTCCTAGTTTGTACAACTGTCCGGCGATCAACTGGTAGTTTGATGCTCTAACAACCATGTGGTGTTTTCGGGTTGCAGAATATGTTTCTGGGACGACCCCTATACTTAATAAGACTTCTATTTCCTCCAGTTACTCTTGCATGGCCTCAACCTAGAAAAAGTATGCATATGGGAGCTGATCATCTACTTCTCCGCCACTTTCCCCTGACTCTAATATGGATAGGTGATCAGGTCCTATGTTGCATCTTCCTGGCTTAATGATAACTTCAAAGGAAAATTCCTGAAATAACAAGAACCATATACAAATTCTCCCTTCCAACACAAGTTTGTTAACTAGATATTTCAATGCAAAATGATCAATAAAGAACTTGAAATCGGAACCTAACAAATAATGTCTAAATTTATGCAAAGCATAAATCATGGCTAATCCCCCCCTTTCTGTCATTGTGTAGTTGTTCTCTTCTTGCGACAACTTCTGACTCGCAAAATATATAGGACGATCCATAGTTCTATCTCCAGGTTGCGTTAAGATAGATCCTAAGGAAATTCCTGAAGAATCTACATAGACATGCAATTCATTCTCCCAGTCTGGGAATATCAGAATCGGTGTTGTCTTGAGCTTCTCCTTGAGTGTCTCAAATGCTTTATCACATTTTGGAGTGCATTGGAATGTTTCATCCTTTTTTAGTAGGTTTTCCAAAGGTGCAGTAATGTTTGCGTATCTTCAGATGAACCTGTGATAGTAACTTGTGTGTCCGAGCGTGGAGCGCAACTATTTATCACTCGTAGGCAGTGGCATATTTTCAATGACCGCAACTTTGGCTGGGTCTACCAATACTCCTTCTCAGTAGACTATGTGGCCCAACAAATTCCCATGTGGTACATAGAAGATACACTTTCTGAGATTCAATGAGATCTACAATTCTCTGCATCTTTCAAACATTAGCCATATCAGTGCTACATGTTCCTTTAGAAGGCTATATATCATCCAATCATCCATATACAATTCTATAAACTTGTGAATGAAATCTCTAAAATATGTTATTACAATCCTAGAGAAAACTGCAGGGGCATTCTTTAAGCCAAATGGCATCACATTATATGCAAAATATCTCCATTATGTTATGAATGTGGTCTTCTTTTTGTCCTCTTCGGTGATCCTGACTTGGTGGTACCCTGAAAATCCATCTGTGAATGAGTATGCTTCCTTCCCCGCAACCTGTTCTAGCACCTCGTCAGTAAAGCGTGTTGGGAAAGGGTCATGCACACAGGAAAATTTAATCCTTATATAGTCTACACAGACTCTAATATCCTTCATTCCTTTCTTGCTTTGAATAACTATTGGGATGACCCATTCTTCTTCTTCTACTGCAAAAATGAGTCCTACTTCCAAAATCTTATCTATATCCTTATTAACCTTCTCTTTTACCCTAGGGTTAAGATGGTATGGTCTATGTCTCATAGGCTTGGATCCTGGTTTCAATTCAACTTTCATTTCTCCCATAACTCCTTTGATTCTCTTTAACTCTGAAAAAGTCTTTGGGATCAAATCCTCATATTCCCACAACAAACTCTGTATTTCTTGACTGGTTTGCTCATCCCAGTAGTCTCCCACCATAGCTATCTTGGGCTACTCTATGGTCCCTATATTGATTTTTGTTAAGCCCTAATATTGGCTCATTACCACTTAATTGGGGCATACTAGATTAGTAATGTTATTTTATTTATGTCGGCTTTATGCCATTAGTTGTAATTTAGATTAGTAATGTTATTTT
>SNQJ01S0006556.1:170003-186141 GCA_010110895.2 Picea sitchensis | reverse complement strand
AGTGGATAGAGGATCAAGAGAAGGACTTTGTTGAAGCCCAAAATAAGAAACCTAATCTTAGTACAGAGGATTGGTTGGAGAAATATATATTTACCGACATTCATGAGATATTATTTGGAGGGATCCATCAAGATCTATACGAGTGGTTAGCTACGTGGCAGATACCCAGTTCAAGATCAGATCTAGACCTCCTGTGGTTTGCACGACGTCGTTGATCCAGAAGGTTAAAAGAGTTGATAACGTTGTATCCAGAGAAATAGATCACTGGTTTGATAGTACCATTGGAGGGTATATCACAAATTTTGTTGTTGATAGAGTAGAGTCATACAACCAAGATGAAAGATATTTTTTTAAAGGACCCAGAGGAAATTTTTTACAATTCCTAAAGTTGAGACTCAAGACGTTTTTGCATGAGAAGAACATCTTGAAGATACAGTAGATCGAGAAGATTTGAAAAGGCTAATGTTCAAGAATTCAGACAGCGACAACAACATAGAAGCTGGACATACACGCAGTGGAAAGGTATTCCGAGGGGTTCACCTCGAGAATCTATTTAAGAAAAACTAGGGGAAGATGGTTTCTGTAGTGGAGAAGAGGCAGATCTGACAAACGAAGAACATTCAGAACCCACCAGAGCAGAAGAAGGGGAAGTTGAAGAACTTCGTCGGAACAATACAGAAACCTTAGGAACTGGGCAGACCACTAAAGTAAGTACTATTAACCCTCCTATTGCCTCAACAGTGCTAAGCAATCAGAATAGTCAGAATCATCGGAGTTCATAGAGTGTTATTACTAGCAGTTCAACATCTACTCAGACAGGAAACCTAGGCAGCTTTATGGAAGATGAGATGAGGCTCCCTATATTTAGAGGAGATGGATCTGAATATCCCTATCAACACTGGTTCCTGTGTGAGGCCATATGGAACATTAAGAATGTTACCAATGAAGTTGTTAAAAGAAACCAGTTTAGCACCACATTGAGGGATCGCGCATTGAGATGGTACATGAATCTTGTCCATGGACTTGCACAACCTAAGCCACTGAATGAAATCAAGAACACACTGATTGTAGAGTTTAAGAAACCTAATTAGGAGTCCCAATGTATTACAGAGTTGAAATAGATCAAGCAAAAGTTAGATGAACCTGTGTGGGAGTTCGATCAGAGATTCAAGACCCTAATAGGAAGATTGCCCTTTAAGATCCCAAATGAGCAGAACAAAAAATGGTTCATCGCTACCCTGTTACCACATATCAGAGTTCCCCTGATGCATCAGAATATTTCTTCGCAAGAGAAAGCATTGGAGATTGCCATGAAGCTTGAATCAACCCCTATGGGAGAATCCAGCTCAGGTATGAGTCAGATCTTGAGTCAACTAACTAGTTTGTCTCTACAGGTCGAAGACATGAAGAAAGACAAGGGAAAAGACAAAAGAGAAGACATCTGGTGTGTTAGATGCATATCAGAAGGTCATGACAAGGAACACTACCCTCTATTCAATGAATACTTGGACTCTGGAGCTCCGATCCCCTTGAAGAAAGTCACATTACCCTGGTGCTAAATATGCAGAAATCGACATCGCCCTGGTGAGTGCTATTACATGCAGAAATATGTTCAAACACCCACAAACTTGTACTGCACATTTTGTAAATCATTAGGGCATGATGATAGAGATTGTAGAGATTATGATCTCATGCATGAAATATCGAGAGATATATATAATATCCAAGGAGAAGTACATCAAGAAGGAAACACTACGCAATTTAACTACCCAGGAAGAGGAAACTTCAATCCTCGCGGTGGATTCAGAGGATGAGGACGAGGACAAGGTATGGGCCGAGGCCAAGGACAAATAATCTATTATAACTGCGCACATCCTAGACATCTAGCAAGAGATTGTCAGAACCCTTGCACCACTTGCATTTATTGCAACTCCTTCGAGCATGTCATTGAGGATTGCCCTGCGCTGCTAGCTAATCTTCAGGAAAGACGAGGACCCTAGTAGAACCCACAAGTGCAATTGATCTATGCTAAACCTCACGGAGCAGACCCTAGAGTTGTTGTTATTACTCAAGGTAGCGCTGCTACAAGAGAAGATAGAATGAATCAAGGAAAGATTACAGAAGACTCAGGTATCAGGAAAGCTGCAGAGAAGACCCAAAAATTTGATGTGAAGAAAGAAAGACAAATCTTTGAGGAAGAAAGAAAAGAGTTCAAAGCAACTCAAGCTTCTTCCTCAAAGAAATGACTAGGAATACGAGAATATGGGATGCCTCAGGAATTTTATCAGTCGGTTTCTCCAAAATAAGGAAAAGAGGTAAGTAAGATCATCGAATTTTTATACACTTGTATTAAGTTGATTTAGGATGAAAATGTTGTGCAAGAGCTACAGAACTTAATCAGACAATAAGAGCTAGGAAAGATAGACCCCTTACTGAATAGGGAAGTACACTGAATTGGTAAGAAGAGAAGGACAAATAAAGAATTACATTTGAATGCTCAAATGGGAGAATATGATATAGACTGTGTGGTCCTCGACTTAGGGTTGGAGGTCAATGTCATGACAAAGAAAACTTGGGCACTAATGGGAAAACCGAGGTTGATCTACTCCCCTATTAGACTTAGGATGGATAATTAGCAAGTTGTCATCCCATTTGGACGATTGGAGAATGTCCTTGTGGACATCGACGAGGTAAGAACATTTGCATACTTTGAGGTAATTGAGATAGTTCATGAAAGTTTACCTTATCCTGTGTTGTTAGGAATTGATTGGGCCTTTAACAATTCCACTATAGTTGACTTGAAGAAAAGATGTATGACCTTTGAAAGAGATGGTCTTCGGGTCATTGCACCCTTAGATCTAGATGAAGGTCCATGATACATAAAGCCCATCAGAGAAGAAGACCACACATGCGAATTGGAAAACATCTACAAACTAACAGCCAAACAACAAGATTACATCAAACCTATAGCCAATGGGAATCTGATCTAGTTAAGTGACACCGCCTATTCATCAGATTCAAAAGAAGCATTGGAGAATTGGCAGAATAAGATGTATGAAGTATCTACAAGATGATGTGCTAGATTAACCACAGATGTTCGCTGGATCGACACAACAGTAAGCAAATTACCCACATTTGATGGTTTGAATCCTTTAGAAGCCTTCTTATCCGACTTTGAAGAAAATGTACCAACACAACAGAGACTGTTGGCAATGGATGATGCCCTAAAATCTACACCAACAATATGGTGGGGGGCGCAAAAAACTAACATTACAGACTGGACACAATGCCAAACATTGATAACAACATGGTTCTCAACCCAAGTAGAAAGATGTGAAGTGAGATACACAGATCGAAGATGTCCAAAGGACCATGTGTGAAGCTACAAAGAGGCCTAGAGTGAAATTGTCCAAGAACAATGGGTTCACAGATTCATTAACATGCTGGACATGACCCTTATCAACTAGTACCTTCAAGCGGAGCTGTGTCTCATCACCACAAATTGGGAAGGTATGAATCATAATTTTGTAACCACCTTTTTATTTGAGAGTGAATATCCATCAATAGATCAAGCACTACATATTGTGAGACAGAAGGTATTCGAAGAGGCATCTAGCCTCCCTATGGAACAAGGAGAGGACGAATGGACTGCGCCTCTCTAGAAATTATAGAGCTGCTACAACATCAATGTCGATGACGACGATGATCCCAAGAAGGTAAACATCACTGAAAGAGAAGGAAAAATAGATGTGGAAGGACCGAGAGTTGAGCTACCATTTATTGGTCAGCCAATCAAGATTAAAAAAGTCAACATTGGAATAGAGGAGACACTGAAGCTTGCCAATGTCGGAGATTATTGGGATGTTTCCACCATTGACAAGATTACAGAGCTACTGAACGAATATCAGGACTTGTTTCCAACCGAGTTCATTGATATGAAGGGTATCAAAGGTCCTATGAGAGAGATGAGGATCCCTTTGAAACCAGGTGCGAAGCCAGTCAAGAAAATACCCTACAGATTGAACCCAAAATACAAGGAAAAAGTGAAGATTGARCTCAACAAAATGATGGAAGCAGGGATTATTGAACCTGTCGAAGAGTCGGAGTGGATTAGCCCTATGGTCGCTAAATACAAGAAGACAGGAGAAATCAGGATATGTGTGGATCTCATGAATTTGAATGATGCCTATCTACATGACCCCTTCCCTACACCATTCACCGACGAAGTGTTAGACAATGTCGGAGGCCAAGAGGTATATTCTTTTACAGATGGATTTTCAGGATACCATCAGATCCAGATTGTCAAAGAGGACCGCCACAAGACCACATTTTCCACAGAATGGGGATCCAACCAATATACAGTAATTCCATTCGGAATGAAGAATTCCCCAACCATCTTTTCCAGGGTGGTGGTCGAAGCGTTCAAAGAGTTTTTGCATAAATTTTTAGAAGCATATTTTGATGACTGGACCATGTTTAGTTTGTTGAAAAACCATATTGAATGTCTAAGGCTAATGTTGGATAAATGCAAGCAGTGTCAAATTTCTTTGAATTTGAAGAAGTGCACATATTTTGATGACTGGACCGTGTTTAGTTTGTTGAAAAAACATATTTAATGTCTAAGGCTAATGTTGGATAAATGCAAGCAGTGTCAAATTTCTTTGAATTTGAAGAAGTGCATCTTCTTCTCATCATTTGGAGTACTATTAGGCCATATTGTATGCAAGCAGGGATTGTTGGTTGATCCATCAAAAATTGCAATTATAGTTGATTTGCCACCTCCTACTTTAGTCAAACAACTATGCACAGTGCTAGGACATACTAGTTATTACAGGAAATTCATCAAAGGATATGCCCAGATCACAGCACCTATGGAAAAGTTGTTGAAGAAAGAATGTCAGTTTAGTTGGAAAGAATAATGATAGACGAGTTTCGACACACTGAAACAAAAGATGGTTACTGCGCCTATTCTGGTCTTCCCAGATTGGAGAAAGGAGTTTCATGTGCACGTCGATGCGTCTTCTATTGCATTGGGAGCAGTTTTGGCACAACCTAGAGAAGGGGATATCGACGATCCGTTAGCTTTTGCTAGTAGGAAGCTATCTACAGCTGAAATTAATTACACCACTACCGAGAGAGAAGGATTAGCCATGGTGTATGCGTTGCAAAAATTCTTCCACTACTTGTTGGGAGGACACTTTAAAATGTTCACAGATCACTCTACACTGAAGTACCTAGTCAACAAGCCAGTGTTGGGGGGCGAATATGCATATGGCTTCTGCTATTTCAAGAATATGATTTTGAGATCATAGTTAAGCCGGGAAGAATGAACAAGGGACCTGACCACTTGTCAATGTTGGAACATGGTGAAGAACCCACCAGTTTGTAGGATACACTGTCAGATGCACAAGTACTTTCCATTAGAAATATTGATGACCACTTCGCAGACATAGTCCAGTTCCTGTCAACAGGAATAGAACCTAGTGAGTACATAATTCCCCAGAAGAAACAGCTAGTGGTCCGCGCTGCAGACTTTTCACTTATAGCTGGACAACTATATAAGATGGGACCTGATGAGATATTAATGAGATGCATTATGGAGACAAAGAGGCCACTGATCCTCGCAGAAGATCATGAGGGCATCGCAGGACGACATTATACAGGGAGAGAAACTGTGCAGAAGGTTCTGAGAGCTGGCCTTTGGTGGCCTACCTTACACAGAGATGCTAAAGATTATGCCAGAGCCTGTGATGTATGCCAGAGAGTTGGAAAACCATCCCGAAGAGATGAAATTCCATTAGCACTGGAGATGACCCTACAAGCATTTGAAAAGTGGGCCATTGACTTCGTAGGACCTATAAACCCACCAGGAAAGCGCACAAGAGTAAGGTATATAATTACTGTGACATAATACTTAACCAGATGGGATGAATCCAGAGCAGTAAAATACTGTAGTGAAACTACAGCTGCCCGTTTTATATTTTATGACATAATAACCAGGTTTGGATGCCCCAAGATCCTTATGAGTGATCAAGGCACACACTTCATCAATAAGACAATTGAATCCTGACTGAATAATTTGCAGTCCACCATCAGAAGAGTACACCTTACCATCCACAAGCAAATGGAACAGTTGAACCATTCAACAAGATCTTGGAGATCGCACTGACAAAGATTTGCAGTGTGAACAGGGATGACTGGGATTTAAGAGTACCTACAGTACTATGGGCCTATAGAACCACTTGCAAGAAATTAACAAGGCAAACCCCTTTCAAGTTGGATTATGGTCTTGAATCTCCTGTCCCGATGGAATACCTAGTGCCAAGATTAAGAATTGTTGCCTTTACAGGTATGGATGAGACTAGCGCTATTCAAGAGAGGCTTTCACAGTTGGTTGAGCTGGAATAAGAAATATTTATTGCAGGATTCCATCAGCAGGTTCAGAAGGAAAGAGAGAAGGCCTATCATGACAGGCACATTAAGAAGAAGTCATTCAAACAAGGTGATTTGGTGTTGGTATATGATAGTAAGTTTATAAAACACCCTGGGAAGTGTAGAACGCATTGACTCGGACTATACAAGATTGATTATGTTACCGAAGCGGGAGATGCGCAACTGAAAACATTGAAGGGAGAAAGGAAGGAATGATTGGTAAATGGGAGTTGACTGAAGTTGTACTACAACAACCAGCTGCCTCACACACCTCAGTAGGAGCATGTAACAAAAGTATCTAGGTACCAGGTGCAGTTGAAATTAGGTATCAGACACAAAAAATATAGTCTACACAAGGATGTGACGGAGGCATAGTGCAGAAAGCAAAGGTTGCACTACATAGTCTACAAGTTGAAGTAGAACAAAAGGATTGGATCTGAAGTGCCTTGGGATGAGTCATAGGTGAGTGTTGGGGGCCTGTTGGCCCTTGGTTATGGAAGGAAGTAAAGAACAAGGAAGAAAAGGTGAAAAGTGAACTTCACGGAAGACACAGTGACTGTCACTGGGTCGAAGTGAGAAAAAGAGAAGAAAAGATGGAGGGAAGTACGGAAATGCAAGTCGTTTGACGAGGAGATCGAGGATGAAAAATAAGAAAGGAAGAAGGATCGAGGACAACTCAACAAGTGGGAAATCCACCATTAGCACCGCATGAGAAGGAAGGAAAGACAGGTTGATGAAGCCCGGAAAAAGTGGGTCAAGTTGACCTAGGTTTTTAGACACCTAGGGTTTTGGTATCTAGGGTTTTCGCACCTAGGTTTCGGCCTAGGGATGTCGGTGAATGATTGTAATGTATAAATAAGGGTCAAGATGACTTGGGTCAGGTGGGGACGATATTGTTGTTGATATAGCTATATTATTGTGTGAGAGATCATTGTATTGTGAGAGGGAAGTGCTGAGAGAGAGAGCCTTCTGTTATTGCAAGATCTTCAGTTGTGTGTGAAGGTCAAGTCCTACAACTGGGTGTGAAAGAAGGGGAGATAAAGAGAGAAGAGAAGGAGGATATGCTAGTTGAGAACAAAGACAAGAACTACATGCTTTATCTTAATAAATCATAAGCACAGTTTTGTGGATGTATCCCTAGAGAGAGAGTGAACCACGTATATTTTGCGTTGTGTGTGTGACTGATGCTTTGATCTATGTCACTGTTATATTGTTATTTTCATTTTTATGTTAGATCAGATCTATAGTTGTGCATGATAGATCTAGCTTAATAAAGGATAGATGCATGTTGTAATGTTTTTGTACTACATCCACTTGATATTCCTCTCGTTGTAGACATATTTGTCCTGCAACCCCCTCATAGTTGCTTCAGGTGAGACTGCATCTTCTTCACAGGTGTTTCCAAAAGGGCCAGTAGCTAGGGCTTGTTGGTGCACTCTCAGAGCTGAACCTTGGGTCTGCCCCTGTACCAACAGTTTCCCTTCGACATCATTCTTTAACATGGTTTATGAATTTCACAGAAAATCAGAATCACTCAAAATTAGAAATTAAAAAAATAGTTTTCTAACATTGTTCAAAGTTAAAGATGTCACACACTTGGCTGCTCAAAAATTGAAATAAATAAAACAAATACTAGGCGAGTCGGTCTGAGAATATGATAAAAGATTCAAAGACCATTTGAGCCAAATACCGACCACAATCAATCATAGTTTGTTAGTACAATGGTACAAAGGTCTTCTACAATGAATTTGTTCACCATTATGCATGTACGAAATATCTACCTGGGAATATGCATTATAGAAATCACAATGCGTTGAGTCAGATGATGATGACCCATTGACCTCCCTATTGACTGAAATATTGGAATAAAAAACATATCATTTACAACAAACCATTAAAAATATATCCATAAGAAGAAATGAATTATGGTGTACTACGTGCTATGAAGAAGGACATACAAAGGATACTTGTAACCTCACTGATCATCCACTAGTAACAATAGATGATCACAAAGTACAAGATCAAACATATTGTAATATATGTGAATCATTAATCGACCATGTTGTGCAGGATTTCCCACACAATTTGAATAACACTAAGTGGTGTCATGTTTGTGAAACTCATAGTCATAGAACATCGAAATTCTATTTAAATGCATAAAATCGAGCTAGTGTACAAACAATGTATCATACAGAAGCTACTAACCAAACTAATAATTTCGGTCGAAGAAATGATTACTATGGTCAAGGAAGAGGACATGGCGGCCAAGGTCGATTCAGAGGTCATGGTCGAGGTTGACCCTACTATTACAATTGCTAGAAGGACAACCATATTAGCCCAGACTATATAATAAAAGATCGGATCGACCTGTAATTTTGCAATATATGCAGCATCGAAAACCATTCACTTGAATATTGTCCAATAGTACTCGACAAGATTATGAATAGAAAAAACATCAATCTTCTACATGCAGTATCAAAAGAAGAAGTACTCAATTCAAAAACCTTAAATATCATCACAAGATCTGTTACTGGGAGAGATATTATTAATACCTCTTCATAATACCAACTGAGAGGGAAGGCTAGCCTCTTCCCAAATGCGAACAAAGAATAACAAATTATGAGGGAAGCCATTAGATTATTCAATAATTCTAACCAAGACAAAAAAAACAAAGGAAGACAAAATGATGATACTATACAATAATTCCTACAGTTGTTAAAGGAAAAGCAGTCAGTTAGTCGATTGCTAGAATTGCTCAACATATTAAGAGAATATAATAAGGACAAAGACCTTCCAAGGATGTCAGGAAACTCTTTTATCAACATAAATATTATGACCCATGAGTCGATCTAGAAATCAATGAAGTATTAATAAAAAAAGCAGTTGTCGATTTCATATCTCAATTCAGTATCTTACCTCAAGAAACATGGATAAGAATGGTTCAACCCACATTAGAACCAACGTTGAATTACCTCAAGTTGGTATATAAAAGACTAATAGAGCCCATCCATATACTTTGAAATGTTGAAACTCAAATTATGGGTGTACTAACTCAAGTCGACTTTGAGCTAATCGACCTAGTCGAGGGGATTCCAGCATACGCAACACTTTTCGATCAACCATGGGGTCTAAAAATGAAAACGACTATTTCCCTTGAAAGAGATAGAATCAAATTAAAAGGAAGCGGAAGAAAAATAATCATCCCTCTGGACTCAAAACAAGGAAAAACTTGGAACAAATCATGGTATGAGGATCAAGAAGCTCGGATCCTTTATCAAATATTCAACGAGAAAAAATATCTTATTGAACCAAACTCATAAAGAGCAATTTTGAGAGAATATCCTATGTCGGTTGGGCATAATTCAGACTCAGCCTTGTATAACTAGAAGTTAGAGAACTACGATGTAAATGAAAAATATGTTGGTTGTGGAGCCTGATTATCTTCCTGATTCACATGAGATTTTCCTTCTAGGGTTTTTTTCCCTAGAAGGAAAATCTCTTTTATGAGGGAAATGTATTGTGGATATGTATCATTGTGAATATTGTATTCTAAGAGAGGAGACTATGAGAGAAAGAAGAGGAAGTTACAACGGGTGTGTTGTAGGTTGTATCCCTTCATTTGTTGGATAATAATAAAGGAAGGACTTGGAAATTTCTTTGGTGGACGTATCCCACATTGGGTGAACCACGTATATATGTTTCTCTATTGTATTGTGTATCTTCTGTGTTTATTTTCGCATTTGTTTTATTTTATTTCTCCGTGATCCTATTTTTCTAACAACTAGTATTAGAGCGAAAGGGAACACATAGGAAAAGAGGGTTCCTGGTTCGAGTGGGAGCAATGGTGGAAGATAGAAAGTTTAGGGTTGAGAAATTTAACGACCAAAACTAAGAATTATGGAAGATGCAGATGGAAGATTATTTATATCAGAATGATCTATTCCTACCATTGGGTGGAATATCAAAGAAGCCAATGGTCATGAAGGATGAGGAATGGGAGTTTCTTGACATAAAGGCACTAGGAATGATACGACTAAGCCTAACATCGTCAATGGCTTTCAATATTTTGAAAGAAAAGACAACGAAGGAGAAGATGGATGAATTGGATAAATTGTATCAAAAACCATCGGCATCCAATAAGGCATTTCTAATGAAGAGATTATTTAATATGAATATGTCAGAAGGAGGGTCTATTGCATATCATTTAAATGAATTTAATACGGTTACTAATCAACTAAGTTCTGTAAAAATGGACTTTGATGATGAGGTCAGGGATCTTCTAATATTGCGCTCATTTCCAAAAAGATGGACTGGCTTGGTCATGGCTATAAGTAAGTCTGTCTCTGGTTCAAACACTCTAAAATTTGATGATGTTGTTGTTTTTATCCTTATCGAGGAAATGCGACGGAAAGCACATGCGAGACATCATGTAATGCGTTAAACATGGAGAATAGGGGAAGACAAAAGGATAGAGGAAAGGGCTCAGGGAACTGTGGGAATTCTAGGAAGGGCAGATCCAAATCCATACTTTGAAAGATAGAGTGTTGGAATTGTGGAAAGAAAGAACATCTGAAGAAATATTGCAGAGCTCCAAAGAAACAAAGAGATGGACAATAGGAGAAAAATCAGAAAGCAAATGTAATAGGTGGTGTGTTAAAAGATGCTTTGATTCTTTATGTAGATAATATTTTTGAGTCTTGCATAGTAGATTCAGGGGCTTCATTTCATGGCAAGCCCCATAGGAATTTTTTTTCTATATTATGTTCAAGGTGATTTTGGACAGGTTCATTTGGGTGATGATTCACCATGCAAAATTGTTGGAATGGGAAAGGTAAAAATAAAGAAAAGGAATGGAAACCAATGGTTGTTGAAAGAGGTAAGACATGTTCCAGATATAAGGAAAAATTTGATTTCAACAGGGCAGTTGGCAAGTGAAGGTTGTATATCCATATTTATAGATAAGGTGTGGAAGGTCACCAAAAGATCATTGGTGGTAGCAAAATGAGAGAAGGTAGGTACATTGTATTTATGTACTGGTAATATTGACTCTTCTATCTCTTTAGATTCTACAGGAGTGGATACAACACTATGGAATCATAGGATTGGACACATGAATGAGAAGGGGATGCAGATAATTCACAAAATAAATTTGTGTCCATATCTTAAACAAATTGATTTGAATTTATGTGAGCATTGTGTTTATGGAAAACAATAGAGAGTCAGATTTCTCAGAGTCAGAAAATAAAAGAAGAGTGAAAGATTAGACCTTGTGCATATAGATGTATGGGGACCAACTCATGTATCATCTCTTGGTGTCTCTCGTTATTATGTTACTTTTATTGATGATGCAACTAGAAAAACTTGGGTTTATTGCATTTGACAAAAATATGATGTTTTTGATACTTTTAAGAAATACAAAGATTTGGTTGAGAATGAGATGGGAAAAATGTTGAAGTGTCTCAGATCAGAAAATGGAGGTGAATATTGCAGCAAGGATTTTGATGATTATTGTTCATGCTATGGGACTCGTAGAGAGAAGACAGTTCTAGGAGCACCACAAGAAAATGGTGTGTCAGAAAGGATGAAAAGGACAATCATGGAGAGTGAAAGGAGTATGATATCACATGTTGGTTTTCCCTTACAGTTCTGGGAAGATGTTGTAGATACTACTATTTACTTAATGAAAAGAGGACCTTCAATATCTTTGGGTGGTATAATTCTAGAGGAGGCATGGACAGGTAAAAATGTAGACTATTMCTTTTTGAAGACTTTTGGTTGTGAAGCATTTGTCCATATTGATAAAGAAAATAGAGCAAAGCTTGAGGGAAAATACAAGAAGTGTACYTTTATTGGATAGAGTGTTAATTATTTTGGTTATAGCTTATGGGATTATGAAAATCACAAAATAATTAGGAGTAGAGATGTCATATTCAATGAGAAGGTCATGTACAACGATCAGTTGCAGGGAAAGAAACAGGAAAAAGAAAAACCAGAATACACAGTGCTTGATGAGATCACTGAAAAATAAATTCCAAAGGTAGCAGAAAATCAAAATGTACAACAACAGGAGAAACAAGTACCTCAAACTCCTGCAAGTGTTGTTAGAAGATCTACCATGTTAAGTATACCCCTTGAATGATACTCTCCTTCATTGTATTATTTATTTTTGACTGATTCTGGTGAACCAGAATGTTATGAAGAGGGAATGCAGGTAGACACTGAAAAGAAGTGGGAGCAAGGAATGAGAGAGGAAATGGATTCCATGGTAAATAACCAAAATTGGGATATGGTTCAGTTTTCTACAGGAGAAAGAGAATTATAGAATAAATGGGTTTATAAGTTGAAGGAAGAAGATGGAGGCAAAAATAAGTAGAAGGATAGACTTGTTGTAAAGGGGTTTGCACAAAAGAAAGGTATATATTTTTATGAAATATTTTCTCATGTTATTAAAATGACTTTTAAGTCTTGTGGCAATAGAATATTTACATCTTTAACAATTAGATGTAAAAACAACTTTTCTCCATGGGGATTTGGAGGAAGAGATTTATATGCAACAACCACAGGGGTTTGAGGTCAAAGGGAAGGAAAATTTGGTATGCGGATTGAAGAAGAGCTTGTATGGCCTAAAGAAAACTGCAAGGTAGTGGCATTTGAAGTTTGACAGGTTTATGACAGAACATGGTTATAGTAGATGGCATTCTGATCACTATGTTTTTTGTAAAAGGCTAGAAAATGGAAGCTATACTATCTTGCTATTGTATGTAGATGACATGCTTGTTGCAGGGTATAATATACATGATATAAATGTGCTCAAGTAGAAATTAGATAATTCATTTGAAATGAAGGATTTGGGTGTTGTAAAAAAAATCCTTGGTATGATAATAACAATAGACAGGAAAAATCATAGATTGACATTGTCTCAAGGTGAGTACATAGAGAAGGTGTTGGAGAGGTTTAGAATAAAGAATGAAAAACCAGTTAGTACACCTTTGGATATCCATTTCAAACTAACTAAGGTAATGTGTCCCAAGACACAGGAGGAGATAGAATACATGTCCAAGGTCCCTTATTCATAAGTATTTGGCAACTTGATGTATGCAATGGTTTGCACAATATCAGATATTGCACATGTAGTGGGAGTTGTGAGAAGGTATATGAACAATCCAGGTAAAGAACATTGGGAGTAATTAAAGTGGATTCTAAGGTATTTGAGAGGTACTGCTAATCATGCATTATGTTTTGGAGGTTCATAATATGCTCTACAGGGATATGTTGATTCAGATATGGAAGGTGATAAATATAGTAGGATAAGCACCACAGGGTATGTTTTTAATGTAGGTGGAACAACAATAAGTTGGATTTTGAAACTTCAAAAGGTTGTTTCACTTTCAAAAAAAAAATCAGAGTATGTTGTTGCTAGGGAGGCTAGTAAATAAATGATTTCGTTACAGAGGTTTATGGAGGATTTGGGAAAGAAGCATGAGAATAACAGGTTGTATTGTGATATTAAGAGTGCCATTCATCTTGCAAAGAACTCATCCTTCCAGTCAAATACTAAGCATATACAACTGAGGTACCATTTCATACGATCCGTCTTGGAAAATGAACATTTGAAGTTGGAAAAGATACACACTAGTCAAAATCCTGCAGACATGTTAATAAAGGGAGTAACCAGGGATAAACTAAGTTCCTTCTCAGTTCCAGTTGGTCTTCAAGCATGAAGGTGAAGATGAGAAATTTTCCAAGTCCAAGAAGGATCACAGTCCAAAAAATACAACAACGGTGGAGTTGTTGAGATCAGTCTCTAAGTGGGATATTGTTGGCTGTGGATCCTGATTATCTTCCTGATTCAGAGGTATTCTTTTCATCCATGTTTATACCCCATGAATAATTTACACACTGGAAGACTATACACCCCTCCACGTGGGGGAGTATAGGGAGTAAATCTGGATCGTTCATTATAAGGTCACAAATCTGATGGTAGAAGTTATGTTAGGGTTTTTTCCTAGAAGGAAACCCTGTTTTATGAGGGAAATTCATTGTGGCTATGTATCATTGTGAATATTGTATTCTGAGAGAGGAGACTATGAGATAAAGAAGAGGAAGTTACAACAAGTGTGTTGTAGGTTGTATCCCTTCATTTGCTGGATAATAATAAAGGAAGGACCTAGAAATTTTTTTGGTGAACTTAGCCCACACTGGGTGAACCACATATATCTATGTCTCTATTGTGTTGTATATCTTCTGTGTTTTATTTCCACATTTATTTTATTTTATTTTTCCACGATCCTGTTTTTCTAACAAAATATTGTTGTTCCATTCAAGATATTCCTAGAAAAAATCCAAGGACATGCTTTTTGATCCAAGAAATACCTATAGCGTATGAAAATAAACATCGATATAATCCCACCCTCATTCTGACCGAAAACAGATCAACCAAACCTTTACTTTATAATGAACAAAATTCACCTTCGACACATGTCGAAGAGGTTTCCAAATATATTGGAAAACAAGGAAGGAATCAAAACCTAGTATAAACCTTGACAGGCCAACTTGCAAGATGGTGGGAAACACATTCCCCCAGACTTCAAACATGGAAAAATGTATCAAAATACTTCATAGAATGCTTCAGGGAAAAGAAAATAGACAAAGCTACTAACATTCCCACTTTTAAAATCAGGTGTGATCTAGCTAAACATATTCACAATTATGAGAAGGAATGACACATAATCAAATACATAGATGAAAGGATCTGGCCCCATATGTTTCCAAGCATGTTAGACAAAATACCAAGTAAATGGTACAATATCGAAGTATCTTGTGGCCATACGCTAGATTGGTTTTACATCAAATAAAAATTTATCAAAGACTTCAAATTCACCCTAGAAGAGGAGCATCTAAGAGACGCAACACATCAAATTAAAATTTTCCTCAAAAAACTGACTCCAGCTACACAAAGAGAAAAAGGGAAGATGATGGTCAAACTCAGATCGACATCGAATTGCAACCACATTTAGACATAAAATAAGGGAATTACAATAGCTTGAAGAATCAAAATGGAGAATATAAGTTGTCCATGCTAGAGCTTAATATGGAAAAATGATTATCCGACGCTGCAAAACAATGTAAAATCAGTACTAAACATATCTAAGGAAGAAAAGGAAGATCACGAACAACCCAAATTTCCTAAAAGATTTACTAGAATCAAAGAAGGGGAATGATACCTCTATGAAGCAAAACCATGAGAGTGAATGAATGCTGAAATCAAGACTAAAGAATTCAACATATCAAAGGATGATCGACTGAAAATGGTATGAGTGGGTGACTATTGGTCGAAAAAATGGAAAGCCAACATAGTAGATATACTAAAATAATATCAATATGTCTTTGTCCAGGACTACAAATATTTAAAAGGACTTGTAGTAGAAATGGTAGAAATGAAGATCAAACTTATCCTAGGGGAAAAACCGATTAAAATATGTCCATACAATTTATCTCACAAATATGAGCCCATTGTCGAAAATGAAATTGAAGAAATGCCAGCAGCAGGAATCATATACCGAATCAACAAATAAGAATGGGAAATCCCCATGGTAGTACAACTAAAAAAGAATGACCCCAAGAAAATACAATTTTTTTTTTCGATTTCAAAGGGAATAAATTGACCATGACATACCCGTTCCCCATCCCCTTCGCCGATGAAATA
>SNQJ01S0006556.1:136114-159230 GCA_010110895.2 Picea sitchensis | reverse complement strand
CATCAATCAATCAATCCTTTGACATCAATCAATCACTTGACATCAATCAATCAAACCATTGGCATCAATGACAACATGATCCAACAAGATCCTCATGAAGAACTCCTTCATGATTTAGGAAATCTGGTAAGGACTGGTAGGATCCTTAGAAAGTTATAATTACTGCATTATTAAAAGACTAAACCCTAAGCATATAACTCCTCCTGATTGAGAGGACTGATGAAAATATGTAGGGTCAGATTACCTGACCTATAATGGTTAGAATCGACAATAAGGATAATCTGTTTAAACAAGATTAAGAGGAGTCCTTTTGAATTGTTGCTAATTCCCAAGAGTGACCCTTTTTGGTTGTTCCCATAAAGAGAGGGTAACATTCGTATGAGTTATGACTATGAGATTAGTCCTGTAAGTAACTTAAAATCTCAGAAGAGATAGTGGGGAAATTTTGTATGCCAAACGTGCTCATAGAATAAAGCTTGTGTTAAAGTTTGAAAACTCTGGAGGTTGAGCGCAGAGTATACCAGGAGGAGTAGTGGTTTTAAGTCTCGATAGGAAACACTTAGAAAAAGTTCCCAAGTTTCGAAGAGTTGAAGCGTTCAAAGGTGAAGTGCAAAAAACTGAAGTTCGAAGAAAGAACAAGTACAAAGGATTGAGCGGGAGAAATCTTTCAGAAAAGAATTTTGAAGATTGGATAAGATTGAGAGTCAATATCCATTTAGAAAGAGCCGAAATGTTTCAAGTTGTTCGATCTCGGAGAAGTAGCGCACTGGTTAGTTGTGAGGAGATACCGGAATTTCACAAAACACCAAAGGGCTTGGAAGAAGCAATGAGAAATTCATGAAAAGATCATAGACGTTGATCAAGGAGTGATCTGGACCATTGATCATCCAGAGAGAATTTTGCAATTTCGGGGATCGAAGGATTCGAGGTGCTTCATAAAAAAATTCCTGAAGTCGCGAAACGTGAAATCGCGACATAATCACAACCGTTGGTTGGAGAGTTGTTGGTGATCATTGGTCTGATCCGAAATTTCAGCATTTTGGGTATCGAGAGTTTGAAGGACGGAGAGTCGATTGACTCATATCGCTATTACATGAAATCACGATGCACCTTTTTGGGTTAGTGTGTGGTCAAAAGGCGTGGTCACATGGAAGAGACTTTCGTTTAAGCTCTTGTACACACGGGCCGAAATTTGTGAAGACCCATGGATTGTTTCTTATAGGTTCCAGTGGGGAATCAAAGACTGTTTCAGTTCAGTCTTAAGAAGATCCTAAAACCGAGAGGTCACACAACCCTTGGAGAGAAAGGGGGGGGGTTCTGCACGATATAACTATGACAGCTACAGGAAGACTTAGGATTATGAAAATGGTTAAGTTAGGATTATGAAAATGGTTAAGTACATCATAGATGTAAGTTAACAAAGACGCATGTTTATATTCATTAAGGGGAATATTTAGTAAAAATCTAAAGCTAACTCAAGGCTGAGGCCATCAAAAATAGTGATGGATATGCAACAAGGGAGTTGCATGCTGAAGGAGTTCCCAGTGGAGGAACTATGTAAGGACTTTGTCAGAAGAACAGAGTCACAACCCTAATAATTGTTGAAGGTTGGACAATGGGCTGCAAGGCCTATCCATATATAAGAATCCTGGATTACATTTTGAAAGAATCATGTAATTAATAGAAGACTAACAACTGAATATTGACCATTCTGATAACCGAATGGACGTGTGTAGGATGCACATGTTCATGATTCATTATGAGAAAAGAGTTTCTATTAAAGCATGCTGCGGTATCCCAAAAGGGGTTAGGGTGAGGCCTAACCAAGGCGGCTCAAGGAAAAGAGAAGGAAGATCCCGACAGGGAGTAGAATTGCAAAAGTAGAGAAGAGATAGTGAGGCCTTAGAGATAACTCGGCTGGTCTGAAAACTCCCAGGTGATGTAGGAAGAGTTGGAAGAAGGGGAGAGTCCTCAAATCTTTCCTTGCTGAGTATTATGTTTTCCCTTGGATGAGAAAGTTGGTACGCCAATAAAAATAAAAAGGTCTTGACCCCATAAGTAATAAGGATTGTATTTTCGAAGATACAATCGAAATTTGGTTGTGTTGCACTTATGGAAACATTTGAGGATGTTTATGAATTCAAATGTTATGATACATGCATTTGGTTTAATATTATGACTAATGTAATTGTGTCTATGATGATGCATGTTGTGTATATAAATGAATTGGAGCTATTGAGGAAGACAGTTGCCAATGATGGGCAACCTCAAACAGAGAATTACCAAGAGAATGTTGTGAGTAAAAGATTGTTGACAGGGTTGTAAAAGTCCCCATAAAGCACAGGTGATGAGGTAAAAATAAGAGAGAGGGTGCTAGCAGCCAAGAAACAATATAAAGATATTCATTCCTGTGTGACACAAGGTATGAAGGGATTTGGTAAGAACCCCTTCTAGAATATTTTATTGTCTTAGTGTTATGCATAAACTTGAAAGGCAGTTGTATGCCTTGGATACCCAAGTAAGGTATGACTCAGGACGAATAACCGGAATGATGGAGGTATGAACCTCTAGTAGTAAACACTATTTGTAACCCTTGGAAGAATTCATGAATTGATATGTCATGAATGCATTGACAATCAAGGAATGCGTAAAGGAATTCATGTGAAAATTTTCAGTTCATGTGTATTGATTTGGGATCATGATCGGTGTATAGCAGGCAGTATGGTCCTACTGTAAGAATGAAAGAAAAAGAATAAACCATATGAGGAAAAGGTTGGTTAAATTCGAACACCCCATGGCCAAGAACCGGTCATAAAGTGTGATGAACTTGAAAAAAAAAGAACAATGCAAGAATGCATTGGGTATGAATGTGGCCATGGATATTGGCACAACTGTTAAAACCCTTTTGAAATGTTGAATTACGTTTTGAAAAGTTTGGTATGTTGAGATGAGAGTAACAATTTGTTTGGCTGTGGAAAGAATGAATTGCAGGAAGCAAAGGGTCATGGATATGGCAGTGAGGTAAGCCCATAGAAAAGACTGATTGCCTGCTGAGACAAACTGCGAGGAATGGTATTTCCTTTTGAGAAAGTGAATTTGATTGTTAGTATACACAATTCTAAAATTGTTGTGATGAAGTCGAAAAGGTGCGATAAAAATGTATGTGCATGAGAACTAACAATTTGATTAGCTGAGGAATGATTGCAGGAAGAAAGAGTCTTGGATATGGAAATGTTGTAAGCCCATAAGGGGGACCGATTTCCTACTGAGATAAAATGTTATGGGAAATAAAGTCCCATGCTTGTGAATCTGGTTTCGTACGGAACATATCTAAAAATAAAAGAAGAGATTGGAAAAATTTGTGGGTGACAAATTTGCAATAAAAATTCTGAAAGTTGGAATTTATAATGATGTCTCATGAATGTTGTATACCTGTGACACAGGTGAGGAGAAAAGATTTTTCTAGAAGAAACAGATGAAGGCTGTCAAAGTTGAAGATGATGAAAAAAAAGGCTACTGCTGAGCCATGAAAACCCCGTGATAAGCCATGATCGCCTGAAAATTATTGTGTTGAGGTAATACAAGCTAGAGGTATGCCTCGGCAGAGCAAGTCTCAGGGATGCCTCGACTGTAAGACTCGATAGAGTCTCTAAAATTTTCCTGTGCGAGAAAACCTTGGCAGGGCAAGATGGATCGCTCGAGGGACTATATAACAGTGAAGGGGATGCCTGAGCCTGGGCCTGGAGGGTGAGTGACAGGAAGGAAGAGGAGACCTTAATAATTCCTGTAAACTATTGGGATCATGCACACAGTGGGTAGTTTCCTGTGCGGAAAAACCTTGGAAAGGAAGATGAAATCATGATAGCTCTTGTGAACTATTGAATTGGAATCATGCACCTAATGGGTACTTCAAGGAAAGTGATGAGCATGGATAAAAGAACTATCATGTGGATACAGATCCACAAACTGCATAGATAAGTATTGTGCTAAGATTATGAAAATTTCCTTTTGAATTTTGAACAACAGTAAGATGTTTTCACACAAAATTGTGATTAATGTGCTTGTTGTCCAAGAATTATTGAAGGTAGATGATGAAGACGAAGATCCTGAAAGAGGACCTAATCGAGGATGAAGGTCAAGACTTCTAAAGTGGTTGAATGAGAAAGGCATGACAGGTGTTTTTGAGAAAGAACACCGAGGACATTGTTCCTTTAATGGGGAGGGAATTGTAACACCCTGTTTCCCCCAATTTGTAATTAATCATAAAATAGGAATTACCATTCTAATGCATGAGGAAAATGTAAATGTATTATTGTTTGAGTTGCCAATAAATGACTGTGGAGGTGAAGCCTTGAAATTACTGGCGATGATATCACTAGAGGAAGAATTTGAAAACTATACAAGAGGGTTCATATATCAAATAAACCCAAATCTCCCTTGGTAAGGATGACAAACGTCCTTCGAATCCCAAGGAAAGAAATTAGTTAATGAAGAAAGGACTGGTGGTTGAACAATCAACCACCCCCATAAATGGAAACATGGGTTGTCAGCCTGAAGTACTGCGGTGGCCTACATACCTGAGCTTCCTTCTAACAGAACGAATAGAATAGGTCGGCAAAACCTCCCAGGGTAAGAGGGATACACAAGGGAGAAGAGACACAGGACAAGAGAGCATAAGCTCATAAGGGAGATACTCCAGCGGAATCATGAATGGAAGGTTGCGAGATTGATGTGGAAAAGCATATGAGAAACCTCGCCGAGGCCATAACTGAAAGAGAAATCTCTGAGTTTCATAGAACAGGACTTGAGCAAAAGCTGGGACAGAGACATAGCTCCTGAGAACTGTGAGAACTCCCTGGTGATATCATGGCTTGGCACGAGGGTGGCTAGAGTGCTAAGAATGAATGCCTCTGAGCCTATGGTCAGGTGGAAGGATGAACACCCACATTCAGTTGGTTGGCGACAACCTGTAATAGATAAGCGATTTCCTATCTTGTGTAATTTAGCCGTAACTATGTATGAATTGGTTATATTGTGTATGTTTTAGGAATTGTACATATTTCTTAATGGATATACTGTATCCCCCTTATTTCTTCTTGATTGTATAACTAGGCCAGTAAGAAATTATATGGTTAGGAGATGATTTTATACTTGTAAATGCTTGTGTCCTGTGGAGGCATAAGCCAGAGTCACGAACTGTGTGTTCGTTGAACTCAGACACAGTTTCATGTATGCATGCCAACCCTCCTAATTGTTTAGAGTGCTTGGAGGATGAAGTTTGTTAATCTTAGGAGAGGTAGTGCAGATCGGTATAGGCTCTTTGCGAGGCAAACTGAACCCAGAACTCCCTAAGTCCTAGAGAAGCTCAGGAAGGATCACATCGTTGTGTGCAAGAACCCTGCATGGAGTGCAGAGGTCGAGAAACCCTTTGGAGGTTTCAGAGCGTATGAAAGCTCAAAAGTGATAGAGATCATGATCAAAATTAGATCTGAACCATTGGTTTAATTCGGGGAAATAGAGGTGAGGATTTCCCCAATGTCTTGAAAGGAGAATCGTCGATTCGCGGGGGAAAATCTGGACCGTTGGAACCTATGTTCAGACAGTCAGAGAAGAGTGCGCAAGAGAATAGATCTAAACCATCAGATCAAGCACAGGGGACTGATAACTGTTGGATCCAGAAAAGGCACACAAGGTTTAACCTAGTGCATGCAGGGGAGAGAGGACTCGTCAAAGTCCTGAAAGCATCAGGATCTTCCATCCTAGAGGATGTGTGTCAAAGATCCACATCCATCGGGGATTTGGCACCGGGGAAATGGGAGTGAAGACTCTCCCATATTCCCGAAAATGAGAAATCCAGAATTGATCATGACCATTGATCATCTCGAAAAGATCACAATTTTTTATCGTGGCTAAAGGTCGCAGTCGTCCATCGAAGGGACATGTGGTTGTCGGTCGGCATTTCGACACTAGAAAATCATAGGAGAAGGCTTCCCCAGACTCTTAATGGGGAATCATCGACAACGAATTGCGACCGTCGGGTCGTGACATATCTGGACCATCCATTTATATAGGACACGTGGCGAGAGTTAGGAATTTCATTGACTCGCCACTGAAAGAAGTCAACGGAAGGAGTTCTTAGAACTCACGAGTCATGAAATCATGACTCAATCCTAGTCATTGGTTTAAGATATATCACATCTGTTATATCACGGGGATTTTGGGTCATCTATCTAACCTGGAACTGGACCGTCCATCGGAGGAGACGCGTGGTGAGCGGTCAGAGTTCGGGGAAAGATCTGAAATCCCATGGGCCATTGGATCTCGTAGAACAACGAAGGGATTAAGACTGAGTGTCTTTCAACACCCTTAAGCTCAGGAGGGATAGTGACCGTCAGATCCATATCAACGAGGGTCGTTGATCTCATACACGAATTCCCATATCAGAATTTAGGGATTGGAGTGATAAGAGATTTGGAGTCGCTGCATCGTGAACTCTCGGTTCACAAAACTCCGAAAAGATCTGGACCGTTGGATCCAAATAATTGAGGATCATTGGATCTTGTACAAGAACTCGTGTATCAGAGTTCAGGGAATGGAGTGACCAGTGGTTTGGGTCACTGCATTTTGAACTCTTGGTTACCCAAATCCCGATACGGCCAGGACTGTTGGATCAAGGGGAGATTCGCAGTCGTCGATCTCACCGAAGGTAAGATTTTGGGTTTCGGGGTTTGAAGAGTCGAAAGACTTGACTCTCTTGCATCATTGAGTCGTGAAATGTGAAAGGCGCCTCTTGGCTTGGCCTGTGGTCATAACCAATGATCACATGGAGGTGGATAAGGGAAGAGCTATCCTGCGCTAGGCCCCCGTAGGAATTTGGGGATTCTATCCCTTGAGGAAGAGCGAAAATTTTATTTTTTGTCGTAGTGGGTATGTGACATCAAGATAACCCTCCCCGATAATTTTTCTATTTGACTTATGACTAATCCATAGGTTATGTAGCTCTTCTCTTTTATTTTTCCTTTTATCCCGTTCCAATATCTGGATGTCAGTAGCTTGTTTATGTTCTTGTTTTCGTCTCGATGACATTTATACTTCAGTAAACATAACACCTGGTATGATTTTCTTACAACATCTCACAACTTCGACCGACCCCCCATATTCGAACCGACTTACTCGAAGTCGATGGTGTTGGCCATGTTCATTTGCTCAAAACATAGTCCCAAGCTTGTCTTGTGTCCTTGCACCTTGTGTCAAGAAATTCTTCCCACTCTTTGTCCCTTTCTTCAAGGTTGTTATTTGGTAGCAGTGTACCTAATAGAGGTCGTTATTCAACAATTTCATCGAATCCCTTGTTGAGGAGGAATATCTAAAGCAGTGTCAAAACAATACATAAGAATCCTTCATGCAAGTTGATGTAAAATTTTTCTTTTATTTTATCAAGAGATGTTAGATCTTCAATGGCTTGCATTGAGATATAATCTTCAAAAATTCTCTCAAACTAGTCATGAAAATTCATTCATCCTTCGTTCGTGAGATTGAGGCTTAATTACTCGTCGACTGTTAAATTATGCATTAATCGGTTTGTTGATGTACTCGAACAAGGATTCTAGGATGGATTCCAGAAAAATTTCATGCTTCTCTAAGAAGAATCATGATCGTTCTTCTGCTAATGAAAGGTTGTTTCTTTCTGCGTAATTCTTGATGTAATTCTCAATTTTGCGCACCCACCATTTGCGTATGTATTGTAGAGTTAACATTTATGTAAGCTTCTTCATGCCTAGGTCTAGAAATATCGACAACACAACCAATGTTTTAATCTAGGAAAAATTAAGAGAGAGTTACCAGTAGTTCCTTACATAGGAAAACATAGAATACATACATGTAGACATAGATGAAGACATACATGGGTAGTGGAATCCCAAATATAAACACTTTATTATATGATATATCAATACAACACAATAGAAACATTGCCTCTCATAGAGCTTGTCTATTTATACTTCTACATCTAGTTACCAAGAAGTTGTAACTACTTAACTCCCTAGTTCAGTCAGTTAACAAATACCTCAAATGACTTGTACTTCTGACTTCAATGGTTGACTGACTACCTCTTAGTTGAACATCGGGTCTAGTCAATAGAGTCTACTAGCCCTACAACAATAACCATCTTGTAACCAACCAATTAGTCATGCTTGAGATTGTTAGTGAGCTGGAAAATTTAATATCATTGCCATGTTTATGTAGAGATGAAAGGAATGCACACAAACTAGTAATGATGGTTCTTGTTGTTCTTTTGATTGATTGTTGATTATTATTCATGGTAGTTATTGGATATTATTATAATATGAGAAAGAAAGTAGATCTATATCCAATTCCTCTAGTCTCTAGTTCGAGTTTAATGAGTCCTTGAGAAGGCTATGACCCATTGTATTTGAATGTCTAATTGTGATTGATGAATGAAATCATGAGACCCAAATTAATACTTCCTATGATGAGTTATGTTATGGATGAATTCTTGATATCTATGTGAGCCTATGATTTACTTATATGAATATTAATATGAATGAATAGGACCTAATGTATATTTTTTGGCTAAGTTTTTCCCATTTCTGATATTCCTTCATGCAATGCACAAATGTTTAGTCTCACTTGTTGAGTGAGACCTTATTCAGTCCATGACCCAACAATTGGTTTCGTTTCCAGGATCTCATAATTTTTTTCTACATGTTGGAGTAAAGACATGACATGGAATCCTTCAATAAAAGAGATGGAAGAATGAATCATTGAGAAAGAGGATGAATTCATATGGTGGGAGACCAAAAATATGCAAATCAATCTCAAATGATGGAAAAAGAGGTACATATATTTATATTTTCATGAAATTTTATTTGTTGAGTTTCCTTGTTTGTTGCATAAATGGGTAAAGAGACAGATGGAGATTAAATTTGTGTGGTGAGCTCAAGAACCATTGGTTTGGGACCGAGAAGTGGTAACTCATTTGAAATATTTGGACAATAAGTTAGTGAGAGACATCAATTTTTGGTTCAAATGAGTTAAAGAAGGACACATTATTGAATTTGCGATTGAATGCAATGAATATTTTAGTAGTGCAAAAAGAAAACTTGCATCCAACCTTTACAAAACTTGTTAGATGAGATCCAAATTTGGATCAAGATGTTGTTAATAGAGAAGGGGATGATGCACAAAGAGATAAATAGGATGGTGACATAAACCCCCCACGTGGAGACGGGGGATGCAAATATGGAGGAAGAATATGATATAAGGTGAAGATAGAATGGATCTAAAAGAGAAGAGAAGAAGAAGAAGAGTTGAGTTGAGAAAGCAAGTCGAGTAGAAAAGAAAAGAAGGGAAAGAAACACGTGATAAATAAGTAGCAAAATGATATAAGATGAAGAGAACATGAGCCACACTAGAAGGGTGCACTCGAGAAAGATTTGTGCCAAAGAGAAGTGTAGGAGAAGAGAGGTTGTGAAAGAGATGTGACATCGATAACAAAGTATCAAAAGAGGATACTAGAGGAATTTGTAGTAGAATTTTAGAGACCGGGGTTAGATTCCCTTAGCTTGTGAGAGATATAATTGAATTAGAGGAATATGAGGTGCATGGTAGTAGTTTCGACGATGCAGACGATAGTGATGAAGGTGCACTCCTAGAGAGTGAAGAGATATTGGATGTTGGAAGATCTTGGATTTTGGAAGGAGGCTTGTGTGACTCAATATAGGAATCTATTTTGTATCTATCAATGAATAATATGAGGCAGTTTGGAGTAAAATCCTCTTTGAACTAGCCCCCTCGCACATTTTAAATAAAGAAGAAACAATATAGGAAGAAATTTCATAGGTGGTAGAAGGAGAATATAGAAGTGGATTCGAAACCAAAGTTAGCAAAACTTCACAAGAAATATTTTCAGTACCATTAGTAACAAATAACAACCAATTGGGAAGATCAAGTTCCATATCTAGTTATAGTTTAAGTTTTAATTCAACTATGGCCAATCAGACAGGGTATGATTTGACCCTCAATCTTCTCAAATTTCATGCGATAGGAAGAGAAGATGCAGAACAACATTGGTTCACATGTGAAACAATATGGTATGTGAAGTGAGTCATAGACAATCCATCTAAGATCACACAGTTAGATACTACATTTAGATACCAATCTCTAACCTTTTATATGAAGTATAAATTTATTTCACCAGTGGGGGATGCAAGGTCCCTTAAGAGAGATATCTTAGATAATTATAAAAGATAAAGTTAGAGTCAGAATGTATAACCAATATTAAGGAGATGAAGCAACAAGTTGGAGAAACCATGTGGGACTATGACCAACGGTTCAAGATCTTGTTGGATAGATTAACCTTCCAAATTCAGTATGTTAAACACAAAGGTTGGTTCATTAATAGAGTCCCCCCACACATTCGGGTCCCACTCATGTAGCAGAAGGTGATGAATCATCTAGAAGTTGTAGATATTGCAATGTGCTTGGAGTTTATGCTAGGAGGTGGTTAGACATCTATATGTTTGGGGCAGGTGCAATATTAACTTGCGACCCTGACCATGCAATTTCAAGAGATGGAAAATGGGTAGTAGGTGCATGAGAATTTATAGTGTACCATGTGCTACACAAAGGGTCACCATTGGAATGACTTTCCTACATTGGGAAACTACATGGCGATAGGTGTGCCAAATCCTTTTGCTACTAGGACATAGATGGAATAGTGTGAGATTTGTAGACAATGGGGTCATGTACGTCCCTATTTTATGATGTTTCAAAAGTATCAAAGGACTGCATATACTTTATTCTGAGTTATGAAAATCCATGGGGCGCGATGTGAATAACTTGCATTCATTGTAGTTGATGAAGGAGCATAATACAAATGTATATAGAGTCCAAGAGGAGAGTAAGGGTGGATGCCATGGAGGCTTCCATGGAGGCCAATGAGGAGGCTATGGAAGAGGAAGAGGAAGAGGATACAGTGAGGGAGGTGGAATATATCCCACCTGTTTCAATTGTGGTGAGACAAGACACTTGGCATGGTTATGTAGAAATCCTCATGAACTATGTGGATATTTCCACAGAACGGACCATGTCACAGAATATTTCCCAAAGTTGTTGGAAAAGTGGAAAGAGTAAAAGAGATGCTCTAAAATGGTGAATACTGAGCCGCACAAAGTATAGAATATTAAAGAAGAAGGTGATTTAAAGGTAGTAAACCGAGGAGGGATCCACACATGAAATGACATGAATATAGGAGTGTTCTCAAGCCAACATCTAGAGAGAAAGATTAGGAAATAAGTGTAGGCACATCCCAAGTTTAATGTTGTGTAGAAAAATAAATTATTTCAATGCAAAAAAAGTGATATAGATACCTACGTTTGAGGAGTTGTGATGCATGGCTAATATACCTTTGCATGAGGAGTTGTGACACGTGATACACGATGACTCACAATGTAACGCTTGCCCAAAATCTAACTCGAAGAATCAGGTAAGTGAATTGTTGTGTTGTTGTCTTAAAGTGTTGGGTGATCCTATGACTACCAAGAGATTGACACACATGTTGATGAGATGAATTGCGTTGTTGTCTTAAAGAATGAAACTTTTATTTCTTCCCCACTATTGGAATGGGATATGCATCATGTTAGTAGGAGGGAACACATGGGCAGAGAATTAAAAATGAAACCTAAGTTAGGTAAATATGAGATGGAAGGTATTATGTTGGACCTAGGATCTAATGTGAATTTTTTTACAAAGAAGTCATGGGAGTTGATGTGAAAACCAAAGATGTTATGATGTCCCAGTCAACTCAAGATAAAAAATTAGCATAATATCTATCCCATTAGTGGGATAGAGAAGCTTCAAGTTAACATCAACGGGTTTAGGATGAAATAATACTTTACAACGATAGAAATTATGGATGAATTAGACTCATACCCACCTTTAATTGGAACTGACTAGGCATTTGATAGCAAATCCATGTTGAATTTGAAACAAAGGTATATGTCATTTGAGATGAACACCCTGCGCATGATCACTCTGCTAGATCTGGATGAAAATGATATATATAATGATCATGTAAATGAGGATGCATAATGATTGATCATTGAGAGTATATACAACATCAGATGACAAACGAAGTATTACATGAACCTAAAAACTAATGGAGATATGAGCTAGAGGCATTTTTGGTCATATGACCTAGATTAAGAGGATACAATGACATGATGGAAAAACAAAATTATGAAGTGTTGACCAAGATATGTGCACGGATCACCAATGAAATGCATTGGGTCAAATTGGAGTTGTACGAACTACCATGTTTTGAGGGGACAAGCTTAGTAGATGCATTCATAGTGTAAATGGAGGAAAGTGTTCCTAATACCCAAAGGACTTAGACCATGGATGAAATAGTGAAAGGAACACCTATGCACTGGTGGGCGACACACTGCGTATAATTACAGGTCTAGGCATAGGTGGTAGAGTTAATTAGAGTAAGGTTCCATCCCTTGAGATAATAACTAGGTACAAGGGGACCGAGAATCCCCACAAACACATTTGGTTCTGTGAGAGACACTAGAAAACTAAGTAGATTTCTCAATCGCAATGGGTCCATAGGTTTTCTCACATTAAGGATATGATTATGAAAAGTTGGTAAACTAGGGACTAGTAAAAAATGAACAACCTATTTTGCATAATATTTTAGTTTATGTCGAAGGCCCCCATGTAGAGAGATATTTTATTAAGGATAAATAATTTAATGCTCAATTAATAGCYTAGAGATYTGGAACATAAGGTAGTTTGCACCTACCATAAACCAATGGTGAAGTTAAATAATCTAGTATAATATTGGAAGGTAGGAAATGATGATATGTAGGAAKAATCCCCTCGGAAGTCACTGATGTGAATCCCTAGACAAAGAATTGGTATACAAGGGAACAATACCAAAAAATGGTGTCACAAAGCACCAATTTCTAGTTGATTGCAGGAAATTTATACAAACTTGGTGTTGATGGAATACTATGTCAATGTGTGTTGGAGCATGAGCACAACATAGTATTATACAAGGCACATGAAGGAATTTCCAGTGGACGTAATGTAAGGAAGGAAACCATGTGAAAGTGCTACATGTTGGGTTTTGGTGGTCATTGTTGTTTGAAGAGGGTAAGTATTAATGTAAGCACCAAGAATTTTGACAACAGATTGAGAAGCCATCAAGACGAGATGAACTACGACTCTTTCTAGTCACTGCACTGGATCCATTTGAAAATTGGGTGATTGACTTTGTTGGGTCGATCAATCCCTCTATGCACCAAACCAATGCACAATATATTATCACTACAACAAAATGTTTGACCCAATGAGAAAACATTGCACTAGTGAAGGATTGTACTATGGATTCTATCACGTGATTCATTTTTTTGAACATGTTATGAACTAAGTGCCTTTAAAATTATAGAAATTCAATGAACACAATCCACTTCAATGGGGAAACCTCCTTTTATAAGATATCCAATTTATAAGACAAAATATGATGATCCTAAGACTATGTTTCCTTGGTATATATATAGGAGACAAAGGGTACACGTATAATTAAATGGTAAAATGAAAGGTTCTAGTTGATCTACTAATATAAAAAATAACTAATAAAAAATGCTTATTAGAACCTTAACACAGGGGCCCAAGGGACTTAACATAGCCCCCTCTTTAAAAAATATTTTCCCTCAAAGATTGTAATTGAGGTTGTTTCTTCAAACATTTCTCATTTTCCCAAGTGGATTCTTCTAGAGGAATGCTATTCCACTTTATTAGGTACTCCATAATGATTTTATTCCAAAGAGATAGAGAATATTGATCTATATTGTTTTTTGGTTCAAGAATCAACTTCCCTTATTCATCTAATTCTGCAAGTTTTATTTGCACTCACACATTTTTTCCCAAAACCCTATGAATATGAGAAGAAGATAAATCTAATCCATACACCACTTGTCCAATCCTGTGAATAATCTTGTATAGTCCATAAAATTTTGGAGCTAATTTCTAGTTCTTTTTTTTCTTAAGTGTGGATTACTTATAAGTTTGTGCATAGTATAAAAAACCCAATCACCCTACTCAAATTTTCTTTCACTTTGATGTTGATATGCTTGTTGTTTCACCCCGTTTTGAACCATTTGTTGTTTCACCCTCTAAACATTTGTTAACTATTTCTATTTGACCATCTGTTTGTGGATGATATGGTGAACTCATAACAAGTGTTGTTCCACTCATCTTCCATAATTATTTCCGAACATTTCCTGTGAATTTTGGATCTCTGTCACTTATTATTATCTTATTAACACCATGAACTCTATGAGTTTCCTTCATGAACACGTTTTCCACTTGGATTGTTCTATATGTACTTTGAATTCCACAAAAATGTGCATATTTTGTGAGTCTATCAATGGCAACAAAAATGGCATCCTTTCCTTTAGATTTTGGTAACCCTGTAATCAAGTCCATTGATATCTCTTCCCATATTTGATTAGTTATGTGTAATGGATGAAGTATCCCTAGAAATTTTACTATCTCTCCTTTATCTATTTGGAAAACCTGACATTCTCTTATGAATTTTGGAATATCTCTCTTCATTCCTTCCCAAAATAAATGTTTTTTTGATCCTTTGATATATTTTAAGGAACCCCGTATGTCCTACTATTGGAGAGTCAGGGGACTCCCTCAATGTTTGTTTCTTAAACTTTGATTGAGGACATAAAAACATTCTACCCTTGTATGGAATTGTATCTTGCTTCCACTCCCAATGTTCCATAGAGTTCATCCCTTCCTTTATACATTGTATTTTTTGTTTAGTAAAATTGTCATTTTTCCATTCATAGCGAGATTTTTCAAGCCACACAGAAATATAAGATTAAATAGAATATAAGCTTAAGGCTTCTTCCATTCTATAAAGATCATATTCTATTGCATTTTCCTTCCATTTTTTATATATTATTTCAAAATCAAACCCTTTCATTTTTGTTACCCATTTTTGTTGCTCTGTTGATGACAATATTTGATAAAAGAAGTACTTTATGCCATCATGGTCTATCTTGACTTTAACATGCCTCCCAAGGAGATATTGTTGTCATTTTTTAGTGGATGTAAAATTTCTTCCATTTTTTTTCATATGTATATTTCACCAAATAGTTTCCCTTAAATTGTTTTCTTTCAAAATCAAGTTGATCTGTAAACGGTGGGACTATGGCCTATCCATTTCACAATGCAAATTCTTTGAAAAAATTATATTTCAATCTTTGTTCTTTGGGTTGTTTAATACTTGGTTTGCATTGCTTGTGTTCGTTAGATCAATACCAACTAAGTTCTCAAACTATGTCCAAGGCTAGTGTTGGGCTCTGTTTTTTTACATATTTCTCCACCCAATAACGATATTATTTGTAAACCATTTCCTGCATTTTGTTATTAATACACACCATAAACCCTTATTAAATGTCAGCATTCGTCATTATATATACAATGTAGTTAATACATCATTTTTCTATGTTTTTAGTGATTAAAAATATTATTATATCATGGTTTTACTAACAATGGTTTATGAAGTGTGATTCTTGTAACGACATGATCAACATTCATGTACCATTAGTGCAATTCAACATTCCTGCACCATCACTACCATTCCAATACCTGAATTCATTGTTTGGCATATTGACGTGCATTTCTATAAGGAAATCAGGAACATGGGTTTTCTTCGTAGTGACGTCGACATGCGAACACATGTTTTAGAAATTTCCCAGGTCGCACATGTGGACCTCCAACTCAAGAGTAACAATTTAGCATGAAATTTGCAAAAGTTCTAAACAATCAACTTCGTCCTTGATTCTCGTGAAAATAATTTTAAATACGAAGATTCTAAAACAAAAAAATTTCTCGTAGCATGGAAAATTGAGCACTACACTGGAAGTTTTTCAAAATAAGGCAAGGTTCGAGAATTATGGATGGTTCTTCAACTAATGTTTGCAAAACTTTCGTGATACATCCATATTTGAAAACACCATATACAAATGCCCAGATTTGATGATTTGGCCTTAGGTTTAACGTAAAAAGGTTGTTTTATTTACTAGACCGATTAAATTAGTATGATATCCTTCATTGGTTGCAACTAATTCTTTATTTGTATCCAAGAAAGTAGGGGACGATTCGTCCATCTCATCCATGGGAACGATGGATCGATGCACCCAAGAATCTGATTGAGTTGGAAGCACGATGTGGATATGTATAAATATAATGATATTGTTGTAAAGGGGGGATCTGATTCTAAGTTTATTTTTTTTAATTAATGATCGATCTCAGCGTTGGAGGAGTGTCATTTGCAGATGATGTATCTTTTAGACTCATTTCAATACAACGAAATGCTAGTACTTTTGAGAATTGATTGTGGTGTGAACCATCCATGATTTTTTAGCTTCTTAGGCAGTGTGATACCAGTTGGGAGGGCCCACCAACTCAACCCTCCCAACCAGATTTGGGAGGGCTGAGTTGGTGGGCCCTCCCAAGAATACAAGGATCTGGATGATTTTCACGCGTATAGACACATAGACCTGTGTGTAAATACCTGTCTGATGATACAATGCATCATCATGCACTTGTTGTGCATGAGATAAACAACAATTAATCTAATTCAAATTCTAAGCAAAATATCAAGGGAAAGGCGCATCCAAAGCTAAAGAAGGAAGGGTACTCCAAACCCTTCAATTATTATTTAGGCTCTAAAGGTAGAAAATGAAAGAAAAGGAGGAACATATTAGGTTACTACAACCATGTATATCATCCTGAATCAGCATGCATGAAGAAATAGATTAATATGATGGCATATATTCTTCATAATAACAACCTTGGGGATCACATTCCTGAAGCATCCAAGAATAAGTCATAAGATCTAGAACCAACAAAATGAGGTAACTCTCATACATTGATTTCCATTAACTCTTCTCTAGATACATGGATCTTACATTCAAACACATCCCATCATATGGAAACAACGTATGATACCCTAGTTGAGGTCATTGGCCAAAGGAGAGTAGAACACCAACACAGAAGTTTTGAGAACTTCTTGCATGTTCCAAAACTCTTTGTGAATCTACTCTCTATTTATTAGATAATGCATTTTGGTACAGGAAAAAGGGTGGATTTTACACCTGATTCCATAAACATATCTGATATGCATGATAAATCCACGATTATTGTTGGTGAGGTAAAATGCCAATATCGTTTGTAAACTATTAGTAATTTCATTACTAAATTTGATTATTATTTACTAATGACACATATTGATTATACTAGTAGATTATGGCATGAGAGATTTGACCATCTAAACTTCAAATACATGCATCAACTATGAAAACAAGATATGGTCACCGACTTTCCTAACACAATTTTCAAAAGGATTTTGTCAAGGATGCTTTCTTGGAAAACATCCTCAAGAGAAGTTTGAGAAAGGGAAGGCATGGAGGGCCTCCTCCTCTTTGTAGCTCATACGCAATGATATGATGGGACCCTTTCCTCATTCATATATCAACAAAGCAAGGTACTTTCTTACATTTATTAATGATTTCTCACAATACACTTGAGTGTATTTTCTTAGGTAGAAGTCCAAAGTTTTTGAGCATATCAAAGACTTCAAAGCACATGAAGAGACTCAGTCAGGGAGAAAGATCAAAATACTCCTCACATACAATGTTGGGGAATATGTGAACTAAGATATCCACCATCTTTGTTTAGAGGTAGGTATACAACTACAACACATAATACCATACACTACGTAGCAGAACATAGTAGTTGAGCAAAAGAACATATCCTTTAAGGAGATATTCACTTGCATGTTTCATGCAACATCTCTACAATCCAAGATTTGGGATGAGGAACTTAAATGTGATAACCACATTTATAACAGATCTACCAAGGATTGGAATCCCTTTGAGGCATGGAGTGGTAGTAAACTGAAAGTCACCCACTTCCATATAATTGGATCATGCACATGGCCCTCCATACCCTCTAAAAATAGGAAATCATTATATATGCATAGTATCACATGCATATTTTTGGATATACATATGGTGTGAAGGGTTATAGGTTACTTGATCCCTCTACTAACAGGATCATCATTTAGTGCAATGTTCATTTTGAGGAAACTCCCTTTCATGCATCATCAGATCCACATGCAGATACCTCTGTACCAATACATGAACCATATATCAATGATGATGAGCCCACCCTCTTAGATAATGATTCATATTTGAGATTCAAATATAATTTGGAAGATGATGAGCATGTCGATGATGAGAATGCATATGTTGATCCGCCAAAGATGTCCAAGTGGGAACATAGCATCCTGTAGGAAACATGAGACCTTATGGGGGATCCAGTAGATCAGAGGAGGATGAGGTATCAGTTTGAGGATCCTCCTCATTCACTCACATCTACTATACCAGTGAATCCCATGCATTATTATATGGTTCTAGATTTAGACCCACATACCTATACATAGGTTGCAGGGAATCCTTTTTGGAAAGATTCTATGTAGGAGGAGTACAACTCTCTCCTCGAGAACCAGACTTGGGATTTGGTTATGCTTCCTTCATACAGGAATATATACATATGTAGATGGGTCTACAGGACCAATATGGAAGCGAACACATGGGTGAAAATGTATAAGGAAAGACTGGTTGCCAAAGTGTTTTGGCATATTCATGGGATAGAATATGATGAGACCTTTACTCCCATAGAAAATATGGACTCTATCAAATTGTCTCTTTCCATTGCAATAATGAGGGGGTGGGAATTTCACCAAATGGATGAGAAGAATTCATTTATTTATAGGGATCTCTCATAGAATATTTACATGGAGCACCCCCATGGGTTTATACTAAACTCATCCTTAGTATGCCGACTGAAAAAGTAACTTTATGGCCTCAACTAGGCGCCTAGAGAATGGTATGCAAAGACATATTCCTATTTTATTTCTCAACATTTTGTTAGATTCCAATAATATATGAACATCTACATGCTAAGAACTTGAGACTCCTTGTTTATATTTCTTCTATATGTTGATGACCTCCTGATCATAGGAAGTGCAACCTCAAAAATTGTTACGGTCAAAGAAATTATGAACGATAGGTTCTCTATGAAGGACATGGGTCCACCAAACTATTTTCTTGGTCTCGAGATTAGTCAGGATGCTTCAGGGATCAATCTATCTCATACTAAGTATGTCAGGGATCTCTTGGTTAGATTCTGCATGAGAGACTATAAGTCGGAAGCCACACCCTTTCTATTTGGGGTACATCTTGAGGATGGTAGGGATACACCAGTGGTGGAAAACACCTTGTATCAAAATCTTGTTGGGATCCTTCTATATCACATCCTCACCCAACTGGATCTCTCATATGTAGTAGAGGAAGTTTCTAGGTACATGCAGGAGCCGCATGAGCTACATTGGAAGGCTTCCAAACACATCCTTAGATATGTTCAGGGAACCATAGGTTATGGGATCCACTATGAAGTAGGTTGTGCATTAGATATCATGGGATTCATTGATTCTAATTGGGTTGGCGATAACACAAATTACAATTTCACTTCTGGTTACATGCTTATTTTGAGTTCCAGTTCCATCTGTTGGTTGGGAAAAAAGTTGTAATATCCCCGGGATGAACCAATTTTAAATGTAATAATGTACTTCAGCTGGTGAGTTGTTTTGGTATAATTTTGTATGCACCTTTAATGGCATAGTGCACGTAGGTACTGCACGGTAAAAATGATGAAATGGGCACATTCCAGGATACCGCGCGCAACAAAATTAAGTGCACACGATAATGAGGCCAGTGATCCTTTGTGTATATGATATGTTTTATAGGCTGGTGAGCCACTTATTATAAGTTAGGATGCTTATGTCTTGAATTAGGCTAGAGATCCTAGATGCTAAAGTCCAGTGCGCCTATTTTTGTATATGTCTCATGATTAATATAAAATACATCACTGCGCACAGACTGACCATGATAAAAGAGATGGGGGACTAAACTCCACTAGTTAGGGAAAGGGTGGGGCCTAAAACTTAAGGAAAAGGGCTAAGCCAGGGAGCTTAAGCCAAAAAGTTATATTATATTAATATTTATTAAATCATAAAGTATGGATAATTATTTTATCCTAAGTTCTAAAGTTGGGGTCAAGTGGGCCAAAGTAGCTCATTTTGGGAATTAGTTCATTTTCACACACCCCCATCATTCTTACCATCATCATTTCTAGGATTCCTTCCATCATTCAACCATGATGCCATGACCATTTTCACTCACGCAGTCAGTGATCATCCATACTTTCTGTCACTATACTTGAGCTTGTATCCATGGCCATAGAGGTTTGTGTAGCTGGTTAGCTGGGGAATTGGACTAAAGAAGCGGGTTGTCAGGCCCGTGGGATATTGAAGAGGCATGTTGTCAGGCCCATGAGAAATTTCTCTCTGGGTGAGAGAATTGATGGGAATTGATTTCCTAAAGGTGTTGAACTATAGCTACAGGGCTCTGAGACTTCCTGTCCGGCTTGTTGCTGAAGCCATGGAAGGGAAGTGGGGAAGCTGAGGGATTGTTGAGTAGAGAAGGGGCACATTTCCTGGGGTGGGACAGGAATGTGGGGAATGAGAGACTGTAGGTTGTTAGTTTGAGTAGGCACATGTGACAGAGTATTTCCTGTTTTCCATGAGCCATTAGCCTGGTTAGGAACACTTTACCCGGGTGGAGTTTAGTCCCAGCTCGGGGGTGACTCACTGCTGGGAGTGATGAACAATGTGGTTTAAGGCTGGGAGGTTCATRGAAGTTCTTGACATAGTTGGTGATATTCTTACCAAGATAAGTGTCAACTGTGTGAWAAATTTACATGCTGCATTATTATTTCCGTGTTTAGTTTTACGRATTTATCCTGTGTATGATTTATAAYTGTGTTTATATTTATGGGTATTTCCTGTATATGTTTCATGTATGCATTTACTATTATTTTAGTATGGATTCTTGCATTTATAGATGTATTTGTATGTTTACATTATATATATATAAGGCTTTTGCAAGAGTTATGCGTGTATATATTTTAATGGCATGCAGTTAGAAAATTTATCCGGCATAGCTCAGATTAGATGTTGGGTATGTTAGAGTATGTTCCATAGAGAGAACATAAGATTTCTTTGGTGTAGCTTGGCCCGACTATGGGTGGTTGGGGACATTACAAAAGTAGGAAATTATTTCCCTATTCTCAGCAAAGGCCGGGTACATAGGAGAATTCAACATCACTATTCATGAACTTTGACTTAAAAACTTCCTCACTAATATCATAATCGATTTCCAGAATCCGAATTTCATTTGGTGTGACAATCAGAGTACTCTCAAGTTTTTCAAAGACATAGTGCAACGAATACGGACCAAACACATTGAGATCCATATGCATTACATCAAAGAGATGGTACATGAAAGGATCATCAATTTGCAGTATTGTCCATCTGTCGAACAGACTACAAATATCTTCACCAAGACATTTACTGAGAAGAAGTTCCAGTTCCTACACAATCGTCTTGGAGTGAAGGAGACAACTGCTTAGAAATTGTATTTCCTTCTTCATTTTTGATTCATTTTACTTTGAGGAGGTGGGGGGGGGTTTCCCATGATGTTTTCCCTCTTTCCTCTATATTTTTAGTGTTTCATTCTTATATTCATTTTACAATGGGTACCTAACATGACCTTGGTTTTCAGGACCCATTCATCATGTACACCCTAGTAGTGTTCATGGTAGATGTTGGATATATTACACACTCACCTAGGTAGTTATTTTACTAAGGTTGATAGTCCAATTTTGAGGGCACTTCCATAGATGAGAATATTCCCCTACAAATTAGGGTGCCTCCTATAAAATAAGGTTCCTTCCCTCTTTAGTTCAGAGTTAGTTACACCTCAGTTAGACTAGCGGAGGTCACTCATGCATGGAAACCTCAGTTTTATCACTGATTTAACGTCCTCGACCATCCATGCCAGGCCACGCTATGCTAGAGAACTCTTACTGTTCTCTCTAGGGATTATATTGTAACATACCCAGCATCCAACGAAGCTATGCCACATAAATTTTTCAAACTGCATGCAATTAAAATATACAGACACAGAACTCTTGCGGAAGCATTAAATATAAAACGTAAACATACAAATACATCTGTAAATACACAGATTCACACTGAAATAACAGTGAACATATACATGCAACATATACAGGAAATACCCATAAAAATAAACACAGTTATAAGCGCACATATCATAACCCATAAAAATAAGCATGTAAATAACAATGCAACATGTAAATTCATCACACAATTGGCACTTATCTTGGTAAGAATGTCACAAAATGTGTACATACCTTCCACAAACCTCCCAGTCTTAGACCACACTGTTCATCACTCTCAACAGTGAGTCACCCCCGAGCTGGGACTAAACTCCACCCGGGTAAAGGGATTCCTAACCAGGTTAAAGGCTCATGGACAACAGGAAAGACTTCGTCTTAGGTGCCAACTCAAACTAACAACCCAAAATACTTCATTCCCCACATGCTTTTCCCACCCCAAGAAGTGTGCCCCTTCTCTTCTCAACAGTCCTTTGGTTTCCCCACTTCCTTTCCGAACTTCAGCAACAAGCTGGACAAGAAGTCTCAGACCACTGTAGTTGTAGTTCAACACCTTCAGGAAATCAATTCCCAAAAATTCTCTCACCCAAAGAGAAATTTCTCACGGGACTGACAACTCACCTCTTCAATATCCCATGGGCCTGACAACCTGCTTCTTCAGTCCAGCTCCCAAGCTAACTAGATACACCAACACAAAATGGCTATGGATACAAGTTCATGTACAATTATGAAGATACAAAAGATATCTCAATGGTGTGTGCATGCTCATGGATGATTGACTGGATGACTTCCTAATGGAAGGAATGATGGGAAGAATGATGGAAAAGATTATAGGAAATGAACTAAGTCCCAACAATATGTATGCATGTCCCCAACTTGACACTTGTCATGTTGGGAGCTACTTTGG
>SNQJ01S0006556.1:109482-136064 GCA_010110895.2 Picea sitchensis | reverse complement strand
TGGTCGATTTGCACACAACGATGAATTTTATATTAATTATGAGATATATACAAAAGCAGACACACTGGCCTTTAACATCTAGGCTCTTCGCCTAATCAAAACATAAGCATCCTAGCTTATAATAATTGGCTTACTAGCCTATAAAACGTAGCATATAAACAAGGGCTCGCTAGCCTCAAATCACATGCACTTAAGATGCTGCGTGTGGTATCCTGGAATGTGCACACTTCATCATTTTACCGCGTTGTACATGTGCGCATTGTGCCATGAAATGTGCATACAAAAATGATATCAAACAACTCGCCATCTTAAGTACATTTTCATTTACATTACAATTGGGTTCAGCCTATGGATATTACAACTGATAATTTCATGTTCACCTCAGTTTCCTCACCAGGATTGTGCATATATCATGCATATGGCTAAGAGGGTGAATATCTTGTGATTTCATGTGTTTCTCTGACTTCCACACATGTGACTCAATTAAATGATGATTGCATGGACGAGTTAGCTAGGACTAGGTGGATTCAGTGAGTGTCTATATCTCTCTAGATCACTACTATGTCACATTCACTTATTCCTGTATAGTATATCATGTGTATTTTACCATTTTACTCAAAAAAATAATACAATTCATTCTTTTTCTCCTCTCTTTTCTCTCTCTCACAAGTTTGTGTGAATTTTATACTAACTAGGTTCATTGTGAAAAATTGACAACCTTGATATTATTAATCCTCATAAAGCTTGTCAAAATTAGTTGCCACATATACTATCAAATTAAATAATGATTAACAATTGTAAACAAAAATGCATCTATATCTTGTCAAAGAAAAATTGTGCAACATGATACACTGAAAGTATTTTTTATAAGGTATCATCATGATAATTTTGTTAAAGTGGTCCACAACTAACTTAAGATAGTCATTAATCATATTGGTTATTGGTAAACCTCAAATAAATTTATTAAAATTGATTCCCATGGTCTGCTCACAAATATAAGTGGAAGGAATTTTCCTAGTTTTTGATTTGTTGGATTAGATTTGGTACAAAGATAACATTGTTTGGAAAAATTTATCGATGCCATTTGTAAATCTTTGAAATACCTCTATAAAATGGTAGTTTTCTCTACCTCGATATTTCTTGGTATTTTTTTGGTTTGAAATTCCTTGGTTAATAATGAAAATTTCACCTATACACTTCAGAAGGAAAAACTTCTCTAAGAAATCATGACTAGGGGGGTCTATTTTTCCAAATTCACCCAAGAAGTGCACTCAATCCAATCCACATGAAATGGATCCTTGTGGAGAAAAACAAAGCACTGGGGGAAATCATGTCACATGTGGAAATTGCACTTGGGTGGGGAGGATAAGAACACCCCACTTTAACCACCCATGCTAAAACCCATTAGCCATGTCTTGGTATTTTACAATAGTGCAACTTTTGGGGAAGTTCTAGTATTTGATCTCCCTCAACAAAAAAAATAGAGTTCAACTTATATAAAATGTCATCCCATAGTAGGTAGTATTATAACTCTTAATTTTGTGGGGTTCCCAAAAAGTTTTGTAGACTTCATATATGCATGAAAATCCTATAAAATTCATATAAGCGTATTTGAAAACATTTAAACCAAAGTGTTTAATTGTGTAACCACCATCAATCCATTTTCTAGCGGTTTTGATAGGAAATTCACAACCTTATTAGTTCATTATTTTCGGTGATTAATCACAATGCTTGATTTCTAATAACAAATAAGTGATTGATGTCATGTGACAATCAATCACAACCTTATTCTACGTATATAGAAATTCAATATGCTTATGATCATTATGAAAAATAGTTTATTTCTTGACTAAATAATGTTTCCAATGCTTCACTACTTAAAAACACACACACACAAACACACATGTTTGTCATGCATTGAGCAACATAGAATTAAGGATAAAAAATGTATTGAAGTTGCAAGGCCTTTGGCATTCCATTACTACCTTTCACGTGGCGTGTTTAGAGGAATCCATCTTAATATCAAGGTTTTGTTGAATAACGATGAGCACTATAGTAGTCACAAATTTTCACTTGATCTCTTTGAACACTTTTCACTATAGACCATCTGAATAAAACTAGGTTGGTCATGATTTAGTGCATTAGAGTATGAAGAACATGGAAAAATTGTAAAAATAAATTCTAATATAATTTTCTATTCCAATGACACTTCATAGTCCACGATGATGACCAAGAGACAATTATTGAAATTTTTGTTGGGTCAATATTTATTCCATCCTATTTAAAATATCATCCATCATAAACAAGTTCTATTTGTCCAAACTCTTGGAAAATGGGTTCTCATTGATGTCGACCCTAGAAGAAGCCCTGAAGAAGGTCCACAATCCCCTAGAAGTGATGGGTTTATTTGAAGGAGTCTCCAAAGTGGTCCCCTTATGGTATAGCTCTAAGCATGGCCCTCATGGGAAGATGCTTTTAAGAAGCCTAAAATAATCCCTAGTTGTTAAGAAAAGAAGTTAAACTGTATGGTCAAGAAGCCTTGAAAATATGGTCAGGAAGCCCCATAGGTGTGGTCATGGAGCTTAGAGTTGATTGAAGAAAATGAGTATGAAGGACATTGCAAGTGCATGCAAAACCTCCATGGATTAATGTTCCTCGTCAAGTTGTTTCAAATAGTAGGTGGCAAGCCATGTGGTTCCTCACGATTGAGGAGATATACCCTCTCAAATATGATCATGTAAAAGTTACCCCTAAACGGTTGCAAACAAGAAGTTATAAGTCGACCCAAAAATCAACTAAAGGATAAAAATAGTTGCAAACAAGAAGTTATAGGTCATACCTAAAGACTATTAATAGAGGTACTTGGAAGAATATAAATACACATCAAGAGACTCTCATTTTCATATAGGAAATTTGTGATCTCTTAGCACTAATGAAGTAGCGAAGTTGTGCGAAGGAGGGAGTTCTTGGAGTTGTAGATGTGAGAAGGGTTTTCAGGAAACCCTATCTGAGGTGACCCCCGCAGATCAAGTATAGGGTGTCTCACGGGGACCTCGCTAGTTGTCCAAGACTCTTCATGTGAGGCCCCTGTTGTTTCCCAATCTAGTCCTACGAGGTTGAGGAATGATTTGAAGAAGATTCTCCTTTCTTGATACTGAAATTGAGGAAGGATTCATTATGTGAGATCTCATGCACTAGGGTTTTCACATGATGAAAGGTATGTTTTTCTATATGTCTTTGAGGAATATGTTGGACTTTTTTGGTACATGCGCGATCCATATACTGGTTATTTTGGGCATATGATTTGGGGGACATTTTGGAGATATTGGAATAAGATTTATGTGGTTATTGGGGTTGAACCAGTTTTGATAACGATGATGTATCAGTATCAGTGATAGTAATAGTAACAAGATTATCCCCTTATGTATATTTAAAGGGTGGTTGGGTGGTGCAAGGGAAGATTGGTGTCTTCAGATAACAGATTGGTGATTGTAGGGGAGTTTCAACTTCCTTTGAGTTGGTGCTCATAAAACTAGGGGATTGGTGTCTCCTTCTAGTCGGTGTTGGAAAATCAGGGAGTTGGATCTTTCTTCAGTTTGGTGCCTGTAAATTAGGGGGTGGGTGACTCTTTCCAGTTGGTGCTAGTAAATCTTGGAAGTTGTTTCTTCTTGTGGATGTAAAGTTCAAGATATATATTAAAAGTGTTATGTGGTTTTCACCCATTTCGGTTTCCACATAAAAAATTTGTGTACTATGTATCTGTGGTTATGATATCTTGAATGCAATCATAAGTGATAAATTTTTGATAACTTAATTTTTACATGTTGTGATTAAAAATGGTAAAAGTGAATCACACTAATTCACCATCCCCTCTCAGTATTAGTGAATATTCCAACAATTGGAATCGAAGTAGGTCCTTCAGAAATAGTCTAACCACTGGGAGGTAGATCATGGATTTCACTAATAATGGAACACTAGTGTTTGATGGTCATAATTATGAGATACAGAGATAAAGAATGAGAGAAGTTTTACAGGAACATGGTTTTGACGTTTGTAACTCAGTTGTTTCAAGATACACCACTCCAAATAAACCTCTGAAGACTATATCCCAGAAGGAATTAAAAAGGAACAAAAAAATAGCAATGGATTCCATCTTATCTGTTTCAATGAAAGTCATAGTGGGACAATGCTTATCAATGAAAGAGATTTGGGATAAGCTACATAATATCTAATTTAAGGGATGCCTTGTTGCAATCACATAGCTAGAGCTTGCTAATCAAGATAAAGAATATGTTGAGAAAGAACAAAAAGAAAGAAGTTTATCATGTCAGACAGATCTAGAAGAAGAAATTGGTGATAGTGTGGTAGATCATGAAGAAAAATTCATGTTTTCCCTATAAATACAGAGAAAATAACTTGAAAAGATAGAATAATAAGTTTCTAGCTTAAAAATAAAGGTAAAGGAAGCATAAAAGAGAGAAGATATTTTGAAAATTCATCTTAAGGATAGATCTAAAGACTTAAACAAGCTTGAAGCAAAATTTAGTCAACAAGAAAGAAGATTTGAAGAAGAAATCATCTCCTTGAAAACCCAATTTGAAGAAGGAAAGAGAATGGAAGAAGTAATGGGGATCCAAATGAAGAATAAAGAAGAAGATAGTGAGAAGTTTGAAGAAGAAGTCATCTCATTGAGGGTTGAAGTTGACAAGATCAATAAGAACTTGAAGAGATCTCAAGTACTAGAAGACATTCTCAACTTTCAATGGTCACCATTCGATAAAATGGGTTTTGGATACATTGGTGAGGCCTCATGAAAAGAATATTCAAATTCCAATACCAATAAGAGAATCGAAGAGAGAGGAAGCTCCACACCGCTAGTAAATAAATTTGAGGAGAAGTGTTCCAGGTTGTCAAAAAAAAAGAAGGAAGAGAAGGCTAAGAATTATGCAGACATTCTCAAAGGAAGGGATCATGATCAACAAAATTCAAAGAGGAACGAATGGAGAAGAGGTGTATCTCCAAGAAGACATTCTACCTCCAGGCATCAAATAAGATTCAATCATTTTGAAGCAAACAACAGAAGAGAATATCATGATCATTTAAAGCATGAATTCAAAAGAAATGCATCAAAAAGAGGATCACTTGCTTCAAGGTATCAAAGTTTCTTTCTTGCTTATTGTTTTACCTGTAATAACTTTGGACATAAGGTTGTAGATTGTAGATCATATGGAAGAAGTTTTCAAGAAATAAATTCTTATGTGCTCCCCTAGAATATTGAATGTTACAAATTCCACAACTATGGACACGTAGCTTGTAATTGTAGAGGCATGATGGAGTCTTCCTTTAAGGAAAACACTAATATCATATACGGGGAGGTTTGGAGAAGAAAGAAAAAACAAGAAGAACACGTGAATGAAGAATTCCCAGAGATCATACTCACAAGAACTGCAAAGTTGCAAGATAATGAAAAATATATAGGTAAACATGAAGATGTCAATATTCAAAAGGATGTTCATGGAACAGAAAAGGTTTATACATGGTTCTAAGGAATGTGGATTGAAGACTCCCAGGAATGTGAATGTTGAAGAGGGGGAGTCTAAGAAACATCTATTACATATTTGAGAACTATATTTCGGGAAAGGGATATATTCATTATAGATTCAAGAATGTGTACTTGTTGTAGACTTATAGAATTTGGTTTGAATATAGAGCACACTAGTGGACATATTTGATTCTATTGAGAAGCAGGAATATGTGGTGATCAGTTGCAATAAATTTCAAAAAGTATTCATAATAGTAAAGTGAAAGATGGTTCAACATTGTGTTCATTTGAGTAGCAGAGTCATGGAAAATTTTGTGACATATGGACAGAGATGAATTCTTGAGATATTTGGCAAGTCTAGAAGACAATACTTGACATAAATCAGAGAAGATGCATGAGGTAAGGAGGGATTGTAGAAATGAATATGAACCCATTTTCATTGTCGTCAAGAGGAATGATCGAGAAGAATATTGATGTGTGGAACTAGATAGTTACATGAAGGAAAGTCATGAGAGGCACATCAATACATGGGGAGAGAAACCATCAGGAGGAGCTCTATTGTCAAGGCGAGTTACCTTTGTCATTGATGACAAAGGGGAGATTTTTGAATGGTGTTATCATTGATGTCAAATTCAGTCATTGATGATTAAGTCATTGATTTCAAAGTAGTGAAGAAGACAAGATATGAATAAAGCACCCTCCTTGGAAGTAGTGTAGAAGAGACGACCAGTCACCTGAAGCTTAGTAAAGACATGAAAATCCATGAAGACTTGAAGTCAAGTGATGAAGGAACCTTGACATGAAAAATTTTAGTATATGTTAGAGGATTAAAATAACAAGAAGTACCAATGGACAAGAAGCCCTATAAGAGAGGAAAGGAAACATATACAACAATCCCCGCATTGATCCACATGGCATTTTTCAAAGAAGACAGGGGGAGAAAAATCATCACTGGGAGTTACCCTTTTCCATTGATGTCAAAGGGGGAGAGAAAGATGAAAATAATGAAGACAGGGGGATAAATAGTCACAAGCGGAATATTACTGTTTAGATCAATGCAAAAGAGGGAGATTTTTGGAAAATTAGTTGTCATCAATGTAAAACTTAGAAGAATCCCCAAAGTAGGTCCAGAATCCCCTAGAAGTGATGGTTTTATTTGAAGGAGTCTCCAAAGTGTTCCCCTTATGGTGTATCTCTAATCATGGCCCTGATGGGAATATGCTTTGAATAATCCTAAAATAATCCCTAGTTGTTAAGGAAATAAGTTACAATGGATGGTCAAGAAGCCATGAAAATATGGTCAAGAAGCCCCATAGGTGTGGTCATGGATCTCAGAGTTGATTGAAGAAAAATAGTATGAAGCACATTGCAAGTGCATCCCAAAAATCCATGGATTAATGGTCCTCATCAAGCCGTTTCAAATGGTAGGTGGCATTCCATATGGTTTCTCGTGATTGAGGAGATATTCCCTCTTAAATATGATCATGTAAAATCCCCCCCTAAAATGTTGCAAACAAGAAGTTATAAGTCAACCTGAAAATCAAGTAAAGGAAAAAAACAGTTGAAAACACAAAGTTATAGGTTGGTCCTAAAGACAAGTAAAGGAGGTACTTGGAAGAATATAAATACACATCAAGAGCCTCTCATTTTCATCAACGAAACTTGTGTTCTCTTAGTGCAAGTGAAGTAGTGGAGTTGTGTGAAGTAGGGAGTTCTCAAAGTTGCATATGTGAGAAGGGTTTTCGGGAAAGCCTATCTGAGGTGAACCTTGTGGTTCAAGTATAGGGTGTCCCATGAAGACCCCACTAGTTGTACAAGACTCGTCACATGAGGCCCTGATTGTTTCCCAGTCTAGTCCCATAAGGTTGAGGAAGGATTTTACGAATATGCTCCTTTCTTTATGTTGTAGTTGAGGAACGTTTGATGATCTGAGATTCCATTCACTAAGGTTTTCACATGATGAAAGGTATGTTTTTCTATATGTCTTTGGGGTACATGTTGTAGGTTTTTGGTACATGCTTGAGGCATATCTTGGTGATTTTGGGCATATGATTTGGGGGACATTTTGAAGGTATTGGAATAATATTTATGTGGTTATTAGGGTTGAACCAATTTTGATGATGATGTATCATTATTAGTGATAGTGAAAGTGACAGTGAAAGGATTATTCTCTTATGTATATTTAAAGGCTGGTTGGGTGGTGCACGGGAAGATTGGTGTCTTCAGATAGCAGGTTGGTGCTTGCATGGGATTTGCATATTCCTTTGAGTTCATGATCATAACACTAGGGGGTTGGTTCCTCCTTCCAGTCAGTGCTAGTAAATCAAGGAGTTTGATCTTTCTTCATGTCGGTGCCTCCTTCCAGTCGATGATGGTAAATCAGGGAGTTGGAGCTTTCTTCAAGTTGGTGCCTGTAAATTAGGGGGTGGGAGCCTCCTTCCAGTTGGAGCTGGTAAATCTTTGAAGTTGGTGCTTCCTGTGGATTTAATGTTTAGGATATATGTTAAAAGTGTTTCGTGGTTTTCTCCCATTTGAGTTTCCACATGAAATTATTGTGTACTATGTATATGTGGTTATGATATCTTGAATGCAATCATAAGTGATAACTTTTTGATAACTTAATATTTTAATGTTGTGATTAAAATTTCTAAAAAGTGTCTAATACTAATTCACCCCCCTCCCCCTCTTAGTATTATTGAATATTCCAACACAAATGTACACTTCTTCAAATTGACTAATATGTTTTCTACATAGTGCTACAAATACTTTTTCCAAATTCTTTAAGTAGTCCTTCCAAGGTTTACAAAAAATTAGTGTATCATATAGGTACATGACCACAAATGAGTCAATATACAGTTTGAGTGATTTTTTCATCATTCTAATAAATATCACAAGCGAAATAGTGAGACCGAATGATCACTAACTACTCAATATTCCTTGGCATGTTTTGAACAATGACTTCAATGTATATTTTGGCTTGATATAGATCTGGTGGTATCCAAACTTAAAAACCATTTTACTTAAGTAAATAACTCTTTAATGTTGATCTACAAGTTCGTTGACGTGCATCAATACCCCTTGATTCTTAATGGTAATTATGTTCACATTTTGATAGTCCATACACATTCCATGCATGTCATCCTTTTCATGAACTAGAGAAACTATAGATTTTAACCTTGTACAATTAATTAATACAATTGGATTCTTAGTAAAAAAATAAAAGATACAATGGCACACACACACATTACATAGATATTTTACCCTGGAAACCCAAACTGAGAAAACCAACAACGTGTTTAGAGCCACACCTCTGATTCTTATTCGTCATCCAACTTCATTGTTTACAATACAATATATAGAATCCTGCAACATCCAAAACCCCTAATGCATTGACCTAGATTAGATTACAACCCTAATTTCTTAACAACAATTATAAAACCATGAGCTGAAACACCATGATATTCCACAAAACCACCAAAGGAAAAAACTGTGTTGAAAACTGCTAAAAACATATGCAAAACATTCGAAAAATAAATTTATAAGGCCTCTTCCCCCCCTTGTGACCCCCTGCACACACCTAGCACAACAAAACATGTGGTTTGGTTGTGCAATGAATATAACACATATCCAACATTATCCCACTTATTGTTTTCTTTACAAAAAGGGGGTCACATGATTACATAGTCAACAATCCAAGACCTAACAATACCCATTATTTCTCTACACTAGAAGAACTTATTGGTGCTCACAGACTTTTTCAATGAATCTGGAACATTCTTCAAAGTGTCCACCTTCATCAACAAAACCTTCTTGTCTTCAACCATGTCTCTCACAAACTGATACTAAACATCAATATTATTTTTCATTGAATGATAAGCAAGGTTCTTCACCAAAAATATTTCACTTTGAATATCACAATATATCCTTATGGCTTGTTGTACCAACCTAATACATGCACACAATATCTATAAATATATTTCTTCCTTTCTTTCATGAGTGGTTTTAATGTATTGATATTTCATAGTTGAGATACTTTCTTTCTCTTATCCAATTGATTACTCCTCCAAACAGGTTAAACATATACCCATTTGTAGATCTTCAATGATCCAAATATCCAACCTATTCAACATCAACAAAGCCATTTATGTCTAGCACTTTGTCGAGTCCTGTTCTTCCTTGGTAACAAAATCCATATGTAGTAGTGCCACACAAATACCTGAAAACCCTATTGATTGCTTCCCAATGCTCCTTCCCTAGTATTAGGGGCTAAATTTTTCTCATGGGCTAATTTTCCATGGTTTTTCCAAAAACGAGATTCGCTATTTTAAAAATGATTTGCCCAAATTCTATAAGATAAAATTATTTTACCTTAAAAATAGCCAAAATTTTATAAAAACTATATAAAATACTTAGAAATTTGAATATTTTTATAAAAATATCGCCAATCATTTATAGTTGGCATATGAAGGATTAGTAATATTCATCAAGGTTTCTACATTTTAAAATAAATTTCCATCCTTAAAATCATCCCTGTACCTACTCAAAACTCCCACTACATGTGAAATGTTCATTGTAGTACGAACCATTACATAAATCAAACTACCAACCACACTATCATACAGAACATGAGATATGTCCTCTTCCTCTTCATGTGTCTTGGGACACTGATCTGCAGATAAATTTACACCTACAAGAATAGGGACATTGACAAGTTTGCATTCCTACATATTAAACCTTTTGTTGTGTTGGTTTTGTCACATGGGTGAGAAAAACAAAACACTTTCTTTCCTAGTTAAGTCAAATAAACAAGACAGAGCCTTGTCAGCTGATTAGATAACCAAATACACATGAAACAAGGAAATAAAAAGAAAAACAAGAAGAAATAAATGTTAGAGAAGCTTGCAAGAACTAGAACCATGAAAAACAAAAAATGACAATCATATAGCTACCAATGGATCAATATATTGATAGGATAACATCATAGATAAAGGAAGGGACTTATGAATCCCCTCTTATTCCTTTGGAGGTCTCTTGAGTTCCCTAATATAGAGCTATTCTCTTCATGCAATACCAAGTGACAATGGTGAAGAAATACAATGCCAATCCTCTAAAGAGGTGAGTGGAATGGCCCTTGCTTTAGTGCTTGAATGATTCAAAGAGAAAATATGATTCTCAAAGAAGAATTCTTGCAGCATAAGAATACCTTGAAGTTCTTATTTATGTAGCACACTCATGGCACATATTGATAGTGTCCATTCATGGCAAGATACAACTGGTTCATAGTCTGAACAAGGGTCATTTTGGGGCACTTTCTAGCCCTTAACCAACCTCCAATCTATATTTCGCTTAGATCTAACTGTCAGATCGTGTTGGGGGTCGGACTGGAAGTGGTTGAGAGGCCGAAAAGATTCATAAATGCATCATTTAATGAGAAGTGTGTGGCTTTTCTCGTTGTTAGAGAAATATTTGCCTCGCCCTATGCAATATTCTAGAGAGGGCCTTATTCCATTCCCCCATGTAGACTTACTTTCCTTGATTGATTAATCCAGAGAAAAAAATAAATATTTTTCCACTTGTATGCACCTTGCAAGCTATACAGCAAGTGTATACGCTGGCTACTCCACTACAGCTGGATTTGTCCCAGAAAATCAAAATAAAATGTCGGGTTTCTATGTCACGACAAGAGATTTATGATCCTTGGCTTTCCATATACTGGAAACGTTCTGACTCGACCCTTCATTTGCATTTTGAAGGCTATAAAGAAGCCAATTATGATCTATGGAAAAGAGAGAGAGAATTCAACTTTGAGAGAAAAGTTACTCTTGAGAAATTATTTACTTCATATTGAGTCTGCATCCCTTTGTCCTTTAAGTTTGAACACATTGTTCAGCCCCCAACCTCTTCCCTTATTGATGGAGAACCTCTTTGTCTCCCTTATATGAGCTTTCCTTTGGTTGAGGATTGAAGTGGTGGAGGCCCAGTTGGAAGGAACTCGATTTCTTGGTTTCGAACCATGCCAACACGGAAGTCTGTAATGTTTTCACTTCTGCTAATCATTTATTAATAAAAATACCCCTTTCTCGTCCAATTGATATCGTGAAAATATATGAATTATTATCCATGGGAATGTTTGTTTTGTATATTAATGGATTATTCTATCTAATGTGCTAACCTTTTATATTATCACTATATGATTTCTCTACTTGTTTGTTGAGAACTTGTTGCAGGTATAAAGCTTTGGGTCGAAGTGATCAACGGTGGACATCATCAAACGTTTGGATGAGGTTGGCCTCTTTATTATATCTATTTCACATTGGTTTATATAGAATATGTTTGAATTGAGTTGATTTCTGTAGTCATACCTGTCTGTTGTGGTTTACCCTAGCCATAGAGAGATTTTTCTCGTAACAGAATTGGCGACCATACTAGGGATGAATCTTATTTCTTAGGCTTTGAAGTAATTTTCTCCTAATATTTCTCTCGTTTCTATTTTGGTTCTTGTCGTATCATTGCTTGACATCTCCTGTTCACTCTGGTTATGAGTTTTCAGCCTTTTCCCTTGCCTAGCCTTGTTTCAAATCATATACGCACCTTTTTCCTTGACAGTCGCGTATACACGCAGGTTGTCTCACTACAAGATGCGTATATATGCTTTGTTTTCCCAAACAGTCACATACACATATTTTCCTTGCATGTTTGCTTGTTCTGGTGTTTGTTGGGTGGGATTTGATGCTTGCTGAGCCTTCTTAGGTCTCTGTAGTGCCTGTTAAGTGCCTGTGGGATGACATGAAACCCTTTTTTGGTTGAATTTATGGGCGAATTTTTTCTCTTCATCTTTTCATTTTTATTGTCCTTGTACATTGGGTTGGGTGTTTCATTGCCTGATATCCTGCTTGAATTATCTCTCTTTTATACATAGTATGGCTATATATCAAGTTACTTTTCAGCCCATGCATTTTCAGTTTCGATATATTGAAAATACAAAAAAAAATAGGCATTTTTCATTGCTTGGCATTTTTGTCTTTTGAGTTTTTATCATTAACTTAGTGCATATAGTGAAAGATTGCATCTTTACTTCGGAATTGCAGATTTGAATTTGAAAATTGCATCGTTTTTTTTAGGAGCATATCATTCATCAAAATTTAAAGTTAGGACTTTACATTACTTGCATATTTAATTTTCTTGCAGAGTCATAACACCATGAGTTTCATTACCATACCTTTTTGATTAATCATGGCCATAAAATCAATGCTATAATTTAAAATTTATTAGTAACAATTTTATTTTTTAGGGTGCACAAACTAGCCTAGGATTTAATGCCTTGGAATAGGATTTTGTGAGTAAACTTATCCAAGGAATTTGAATCAACATATGTGTCTGAGTCAGGGAGTGGAGAAATCCATTGTATAATTGGTAATATTAGGAGGCTTCACTCACAGCAGAGTTAATCATGAGGTCACGTGAAGTCGTTTGAAGGGATATCCCCCTGATACCTTCCTAGCATCAGAGATATTTCTGGGGATCTATTCATATATGGGGATCTTGTTAGTGCCTTTACCTCCATGAGAGGTGGTGATTTAAAGGTTTTGGGCTTTGATACCCTACCCATATGGTGGACCTGACTTATGACTGTTCGCATGTGCATCGTTTATACAATGTTTTATTAGTTGCTTGACTTAGGTGTCTCATAGGTTACTCGCAGGGGTTATTTTGCAGGTACCCTAGATCAGATAAGGGTCGGACATCACACAACCTTTATGGAGGATTACCTCTCTGGGGGGATCTAACCGACTGGTTGTTAATCCCACGAGGGCCCTTATAACTGATTTTGTTACCTCTGATCTTTAGCAGGGAGTCTCAGGCCCCTCTTGGGTGAGACATACCTTCTTTAGGGAGGGAGGCCACTCATCCACTTTACCCCATTTGCATGCATATTGGTCGTTTGAATTTTGGTGTTCTCTTTGCTTACTAGTTGTCCTTAGGATATATTTTTTTATCTTTAGAGTCTTAAGTCATCGTGGAGTCGAACCAACCTCCCTGCTGGTCCCGTCGCTTGCTACAGTTACCACCGGATTTTGTGTCCTTTCCTTCTAAAAGGCATAGAGTTATTATACATGGTACACATACATCCACCATTCAGACTTGTGATTCTACAAGGATGAGTATTGAGTCTGGTATTCAGAATTATCAGAGCCCTTCGACTCCCATACCCACTATAGTTAACGAAACCTCTTCGACTCATGCACTCTCTATGGTTGTAGTGTCAGAGGTACCTATCATTAATATGGACCGGCCTATAGTTAATTCTCAAGATACCACCTCGAACCCTTTTGGGTCTCTTGGCCACTCACCGGGCTACAATGTTCAATCCATCCCTATGGTTTCTAGTCCATTTTCTTATGGTATGCTTAACTTCACTTCGCAGTTTTCAAACTCTATCCTAGATGTTGGCCCCAATTCTTGTAAATGTGTTGAACCTGCACAGAATAGATCTAGATAAGCAATAATACACACATTTGCAGGGAGAATTGGAGAAAGAATAAGAAGGAGAGAAAGAATGAAATAATTCTCATTAACCGTTGTGAATAATGAATAGTTTACACATGATATACTCTGTATAGCTCAATGAGTGCACACTAGAGGTGAACCAATGTATACTCATGTATAGCTCAATGAGTGCACACTAGAGGTGAACCAAATGTCATAGTGTTGGTCTAGAGGATCGGCACACACACCAACAATTATAGGAAAGTGACATACCACCTAGCCCTCTCGTGCAGCTACTTCGAGTGAACTCCGCCATCTAGTTGAGTTAACTAGTCAACTAGTCTTCATTAACTCAATGAATAGAGGGTAGTGAGGAGTTAAATAAGGGAATCAAGGATAATGTTAACTGTGATGATACCAAGGTGAGGTCGAATTAGCATGGTGATATCCCAATGTTGTATGGTAAACAATGCAACATCTAAACTCAACTCAACTCATCAAACTGGTACTCAGAGAATATTCTCTAGGTGGAATATCTCCCTAAATTATAGGAGACTCTGATAATGACTAATTATGACTAACACAACAAGGAAAAAACTTAGGAAAATAAATCCTAGGTGTGTGTGTAAGTAACTCCAACACCCCTTCTAAACATCACTATGGTGAAAATAAAGATTGGGTCCCTAAGAACGAGAGGCCATGTTAGGTACCCAAGTACAAAAAGATACACCGAAAATAAAGTGAGGAAAGAGAGAAAACCTCATGGGAAAATACCCCTCAAGGTACAATGTATGTAAAGAAGAACTACAATTACAGTAACTGTGTCTTCATCAAGATCACTTTAAAAACAATGGAACTTATGCTCGAAGGTCTGGTGAAGATGTTTGTCTTCGCTCTTTGAAGGATAGAAATGTAGGTAGATGATACCCTTGTGTACTAAGTCCTAAATGTAGTGTATGTGATTCGATGTGTTTCTGGCCCATTGCCTCTCGAATCCTGATCTCTAGTAACCAGACTGCCCGTTGTCATTACACCGTGATGATGACGATCGATGAAACCGAAAAGCCCAACTTACTGAGAAACTTTTGTAGCCACATAGCCTTAAATGGTTATGTTAACTACCCCTCTATACTTTGCCTCGGCCGAAGATAGAGCAATGGCAACTTGCTTCTTGATCGACCAACAAATAGGCATGGAAATAAGACTAGGTGAGTAACCAGATGTGGAATTGTGATCAATGTTATCGCTATCCGGGCCTGGGGAATTAGTAAAACCGGCGAGATCTAATGTAGATTGGTGTTGCATAATAATGAATCCAAAGCAGATGGTGCCTCAGACGATTAAGGATGCTATTTCGTACTCTTCCAATGTAGTTCATGTGTCTCCTGCATGAACCTCGAAACTACACCAACCGCATGAGAGGTTTGTTCTCGAGGTGTGAGATACAACAAGATCCCTAATAGATTTTTGTATAGTGCTATCAACCAATGGAGTCTCCCCACCATCCTCAAGTTTGAATCTGAAGGTGGAAGGAGTCGGAGTAGACTTGTATTCTATCATGTGGAATCTCTCAAGGAGATCTCGCGGCATACTTAGCCTAAGACGCTTTGATGCCCGATGCATCTGACTGATCTCGAAGTCCAAGTAAGAAGTGTAGCAAACCCATCTCCATCATCAAAAAAATTGTCATGTAGAACTTTCACCGCAAAGAATCACTGGTCGGATGTAACTCATGATCAACAAATCATCAACGTAATAGAACTAAAAAGTAGAAGTGAATCAACCATCCTCATCAGTGTAGACATTCGTGTCTAATTTAAAATGTACAAAGTTCTCGCGGTGGATAATAGGTAGGATTCCATCTTGGAATACCATTCTCAAATCCTTCTTGAGGCACAATAAAGAGACTTCTTGCAATGAAGACCAAAGTTGAGTCCTACATAAATCCCTGGGTTGCTCCATGTAGATCTCCCAGAGAGATCACCATGAAGAAATGAATTCTTGACATCCGGCCTGATAGACTTCCCATCCCTTGGCTTTCGTAATGGAAATTTCCAATCAGAGCGGGATCCATCTTCAAGCATCGAGTGAAGGTCTCTACTATAGTCAATACTATGAACCTGAAGCCTTTTGTGACAAGAGGTCTTTGTATTCATGGATATGTCCATCCACCGCTCTTGGTCCTATAGAACAATCTGCATCTGAAAAGTTTCCTCCAAGAAGGAAGGGGAAACAGATCCCAAATTTGGTTCTCGAGGATGGAGTTGTAATACTCCTCCGTGGCTGATTCCTGTGCTGTATTTCCAAAGAAATGCCATAAGACTCCGGTAGATTTGAAGACTGAATCCAAAAAAAAAAATTTGCACCGAGGGAATGGTCAAGTGGAAGTGAGTGCAATAGGAGGTTACTCTAAATAAGATCGAGTCCTCCTAGTATCTCCTGGATCCCCAACAAGATCAAGCATGCATCTTGAAGAGTAGTCTATGCCCACTTAGGCCTATGTTATGGCTCAAGAATCTATCCGATGCTCGGACGCATATGACTATACTAACTTTGAATCTAAATCATCCGAGTCCTAAGGACCATAAATCTCATCTGAAGAAGAATCACAATATGCATGCTCATCATCTCGCATGTGTGAAAGAGTGAAGGTGTCTTCATGCAACTATGGAGGTAATGTGAGACACTTTCCTCGATTGACACTATGCTCAATGATGAGTCGGGCCAAGGAAAGATCACGTCAATATCCCTTCACATCATCGGTATCCAAAAAATGCACTCTGCATCTCTATGGATCAAGTGCCTTCCTCTTTGGAGAGGGAATCTGGGCACATGCACATGAACCAAAAAATGTGAAAGTGGGTCACTTCCTCGCTTGAGGTCGCCTTCCAAGCCTCGTGAGAGGGGGTCTTATCATTGAAAGATCTACAAGGATATCTATTTTGGATGTATGTTTCACAATTAAGTACTTCAACCCATAGTCTCTATGGTAATGACTTTGCATGTAGTAATACTGCAAGATGCCATCTCCTTTAGATCTTCTTTTCACCAAAGAACTCCGCTTTTGTTGTGGGGTATAGGGAATTGTGTGTTGCAGTTGAATCCCTACCTCATGAAAATATTATGGATATCATGATTTACATACTCTCCCCTATTATCATTTCGAGGAATTTGATCTTCTTTTCAGACTGTCTCAACCAGGGCTTTAAAATCTTTAAGTGTTGAAAGACCTCAGTTTTTTTCTCGAGAAAGTAGATCCAAGTAAAACTAGAGAATTATCATCAACAAAAATGAGAAAACCCCTCACTTTGTTGATGGATGGAAGCAAAAAAGGACCCATATAACACCGTGGATCAAAACTAAAGGTGGAAGTCACGGTGACTCCTCTCCTCATTTCAATTTATCTTGAGGGTGTTTTTTGGAGAACACATCCCTCACATAATCCCTTGGAGAAATGGATGTCCGTTAGACCATCAACCAATATTTTAAAGCTAAGTTGTTTCATGTATCCGAATTCAAAATGTCCAAACCTCGTATATATCCTACTACTTCTCACGATATACAAAGAAAAGGAATCGTTCAATGAATCAAAATGTATACACCTAGACTGATGATTTACCTCACCGCTGAACCCGGAGTTACTTATGTCATAGATGTCAACGTAATTTGGTGTGAATATGACTTAATTTGGTGCTAGAATTACTATCCTGACACCTGAGAGAAAGCGATTTAAATTTTGGGAACGTGCATCACATTCTCGAAGGTTTCTTTGGTGAGTTCAATCCTTCCTTTGTCTATGACTTCGAATCGTAAGAGTTGTCCTCCTATTCTAATAGGAGGACCTTTGCATGCATCCAATGAAGAATAGACTTTTGAGGCATCCATGTGATGTGATTCTCCTAATTCTAATACGATCCAAGCATCAAGAGAGGAATTGATTGTAATCAAGGCAAGTACGGCTAGAATTGCCTTTCTGGAATTCGGGACCAAGGTTTATTCTTTTCCGGTAACTCCTGGGGATGCGATCTCCAAGGTTGTTTTTCCAAAGTATTTGAGACATCAGATCTATTTTTTTTTCATGCATGCGGATTCTGAATGGAATCCTTTGTGACAGTATGTGCATTTTCCCCTTTTCTTCCCTTTTCCCCTTTGGATCCGGAGGCATCGATGAAGGGTTTTGTGTACCCTTCCTTTTTGAGATGTGCATGAGATTTCTGTATTTATATTTAGATTTATGATATTTGTGGCTTTCATCATGCATAGTGAGTGCATGCTCCCTTGGGCCTTTGATTGTGCCCATGTTGATGAGCTTGGTTTGCTCTTGTGTCAAGGATTCAATAATGTCCTCAAGAGAAGACATCTTCTAGGTGGCTCCAGAGATGAATCTAATAGTATGGAATGTAGATACGAATACAAATAATTCACGACCAATCTTGGAGAGAATGGTGACAACCATATGTTTCTCCTCCTTTGATTTATCAACCCCCCAAGATTTGAGTTGTAACAGTAGATCATTGAATTTTGTAAAGAAATATTGGATATTCTCGAAGATTTTTGGACTCAATGTGAGCAGCTCCACCTCCAACATGTGTCCCCTCTTCTCATATAGTTTTCCAAATATCCCTTCCAAGGTGGTCCATGCTTCATTGGGAGTCTTACAGGGACATATATGAAAAAGGAGATCGGGAGAAATTAGACTGCAAATTGTTCCGAGTGCCTCATCCATGCGATTTAAGTATTTGGACTTTTCTATGGATGATGTCGGTTCTGTAACTGTATTCAAGGTTAACCTATACAACCCTCTGGTTTGGAGATGTATGGTTATTTTCTCCTTCCATGCAAAATAGTTGTAAGGTGTAAGAATGAATTCCTTTTGGAATTCCATCTTTCCGATGTCTTCAATCTTTTGTACCTGCAAAACATTTTGGTGTATCTTTTGCTTAACAGTCTGTCAGCTATGATACCATGTAAATGTGTTGAACCTACACATAATAGATCTAGATAAACAATAATACACACATTTGCAGAGAGAATTGGAGAAAGAAGAAGAAGGAGAGAAAGAATGAAATAATTCTTATTAACTGTTGTGAATAATGAATAGTTTACACATGATATACTTTGTATATCTCAATGAGTGTGCATTGGAGGTGAACCAATGCACCATAGTGTTGGTCTAGAGTGATCTGGACACACACCAACAGTTATGGGAGTGAACTTCCACCTAGTCTAGTCTCTCAAGAAGTTACGGGAGTGAACTGCCACCTAGTCTACTCTCTCAGGCAGTTACGGGAGTGAACTTCCACCTAGTTGAGTTAACTAGTCAACTAGTCTTCAGTTAACTGAATGAAAAGAGAGTAGTGAGGATTTAACTCAGGGAATCAAGGATAATGTTCCACTCTAGTGATGATACCAAGGCAAGGTCGAATTAGCATGGTGATGATCCCAATGTTGCATGGTGACAAAACCAATGCGGCTTCTAAATTCAATTCAACTAGTCAAACTGAAGTGTCAACTGAAAGAGAATATTCTCCAGGTGGAATATTCTCCCCTAAATTATAGGAGACTAGATAATGACTAATTATGGATAATAAACAAGGAAAAACCTTAGGAAAAATAAATCCTAGGTGTGTGTGAAGTAACTCCAACAATGCTAGCATTGGGCTTGGGGGCAGTACACCTCCCTATACTCCTTTTTCATTTGTTGGATCTCAAATCCCTCAAATGACTTCTAATATGGGGGGTATCCTTGATTTTAACCTTGGGTCCAATCCTCCTACTTCTGGGTGGAATAGTTAACTTGGAAGACAAGTTTTGGCTCAAGTTTCATCCTACAATCCTACCTCCTCAGCGCATATTCCGACTAATACATTTGGCATGACGAATCAACCTCTATCCTTTAGTTTCCAACCTAGGGGAGGTCAATTTCACACTTTGGGAAACCCCCAACCTGGGATCTAATCTGGCTAGGGGTGATTTATATAACCCTTAATAGAACATTCCAACTAGAATGATGCCCAACCAACCTTATATGAATCATCCCGGAGGAGGGCCTTATAATGCTGGACAGGGCCATGGTGTTTACCAGAACCCTGGATGGCCTCCAAATCCATAAGAAAAATCTTTCTCGGGAGGTTGGGGCCAGATGTCACAACCCCGTCTCCCTTTTTTGGCCACACTTAATCTTCCATATTTGGCTAAGTTAATGAACGAACCTGTGAGTCACTATCCTACATGGCCCCCAGTCCCCACCAAACTTCCTTTGGACATCCAAAAGTTTGAGGGTAAGAATGGAGAGGATCCTGGTGATCACGTCACTACCTTTCACCTTTGGTGCTCATCAAACTCCCTTAATGACGATTCTATTCGTTTGAGATTATTTCAACACACCCTTATCGGAGTTGCTGGGAAATGGTATATTGAGCTACCTAGGGGGGCATATCGGATTGTTAGTCAGTTGGTGATGGTATTTCTTAACCACTTCCAGTTTTCCATTTGTTATGATGTTGGATTAGAATTGTTGTCAAATTTACGCCATGACACCGCCACTCATATCTCAGACCATATCCAGGAGTGGTGTAGATGGAAGAGGTTGATTAAGACCCCTATACCCCCGAACTTTCTTTTAGAATGGTTTCTTAAACATTTGGATGCTCATATCTCAAAGGACATTGCTACTTCTGGGGTTACCACTGAGGAAGAAGATATATTTAAGGCCCAACAGTTAGATTTTATATTTGCTCAGTCTGGGATGTTATACCACCTTCTTCCTTATGCACCACGGTCTACTCATGACCCTAGGAAAAAGCCTGGACCTCGTGCCAATGGCATCATAGGTTCCTCCAGTGTAAAGTCCGCAGACTCAGTGACTAACTAGTTGAAAGAGTTGTCTTTAATCCAGTCTGTAGGAGGACCAACCTCGTCTTTGTCTTCCAATCCCACTCAGTCGACGGATGTACATTCAGTGCAATTGTCGGCCAACCTGAATGGTAACCAACAACCAGGAGGGAATAAGAAGGAAAAACGTAATAGCTGTAAGGGTGGGAAAAATGATAATAAACCTAAGGAAAATAATGAGAAGACGAGTAGTAATGCTCGAGAGGGAAAATGAGAATAACTTAAGGTGAAGTTTCCTTGTAATATTTGCACAGATGATCACCTTACTCATTTGTGCCCCAAACATGTAGAAGTTGTGAGGCTATTATCTCAATCACCTGTTGTGCCGACGAATCCTTTCCAACATTATCAACACTTAGCCTTGAGCTCCTCAAACACCGAAAATCGATGTAGCCACACGATATAGAGACTATAGTTCTAAAAAAACTAATCCTGGTATAGAATATCCTCCTCCTCCAGAGACGACCTTACAGATTGAGAAACCAGAGCCACTGCCTCGTATTCCAAAAGGAGTACTCAAGCGCTCTTCCCATAATCCAAATGCTAGAGTCACCCATAACTACTCTATTGTTGAGGACTTGGGTTAAACCACTTGTGTGATGTTGGCTTTGGAGGTACTCCAAACGTGTCCTTCATAGAGGAATGCCTTACTCTCTACTTTAGGATGTCTAGAACCCAGTGGCTCAAATATTATCAAGTTTGATGTTATAGATGTTAAGCCTTTCTTGCCTTACCATGTGGCTTTCCAAATACATGTGGGGTATTCAAACTATACCATCAAATGTGTGGTTGTTGATGAAGGTGTTGCTACGTGTGTGATGTCCCTGGTTTGTTGGAAAGCTCTCGGTTCTTCGACCCTTTCCATGTCACCGAACATGTTGACTGCTTTCGATGGTCATTCCTTTCACCCTCAACGTATTCTCCCTGCCTTTTCGGTCCAGTTAGATGGGAATATGGTAGAGGTGGAAGTAGAGGTAGTTGATGTGCCTCTTGATTATAACCTGCTACTAGGTCACAATTGGACTTATACTATGATCACCATCATGTCGTCCATCTTTTGTACTCTTTGTTTTCCTCATGAAGGGAATATTGTGACAATTGATCAGTTGTCCTTTGCGTACTCTAGTCCTAATGCATCTCTTGGATAGTCGATCCCTGTGATCGAAAATTCTCAACCGGCAACTGCGAATATCGGTGTCGGAATGTATTCTTCCCTTATGGGTACTTTCAACTTCTCGGCACCGAACTGTCACATTTATGCCATGTCCAGTAGGCCCGTCTCGACTGGGAGGTCCATTCTTTTCTGCACATCTTATTTTAATGATACGTGGAACCTACCTTCTCTGAATTCATCTTGTTAGGGTCAGTCACATGTTGGGATGGCCATGCCACTATAGGCAGCAAATATTGTGTATCAACTTGTTCTCAACTCTTCCGCCGATCCTGATCCTGTTCCCTCGCTGATAGACGAGGAGGATCTCATGTCTAGGCCTGTGTGGGCCACTTCATTGTCTTGTTCACATGATTTCCTCGATGGGAATTTTCCTTTGGATGAAACCATCATCAAAGCCATGAATGGTTCTGAAAAACCTTGGGATGATATGCATCACCGCTCTTATTTTCTCCTAGAGCTTCAAAGAATTGAACAAGACAACTTTCATTCTACTTTGAGTGAGATAGTCAGTCATTCCATAGTTCAAATTGATATGCACGACATTTATGCCAATGGAAACATGGTGAGTATTTCTCCTAGCGTCCAGATCGACATCTCTCGTACCCCTGGCAAGGTTGAAAATGTAAATATCGGTGCAGATTGTCTGCTAGAATAAATCCTGATCTACACTGAGCTCTTCAAGGAATTCCGAGACGTTTTTGCTTGGTCCTATGAAGAGATGTTAGGGATCGACGCTCGTATTGTCGAACATGAGATTAAAACTTATTCGGATGCTAAACTTGTTCGACAACTTCTTAGAGTTGTCAACCCTCGAAAGGCCCCTCTTATTAAGGCATAGGTGGAGAAGCTACTTAATGTTGGCTTCATCTACTCAGTTCCCTTGAACGAATGGGTATCCAACCCCATTCATGTAGATAATAAGAAAGGAACCATCCATGTATGTATGGATTTCTGTGACCTGAACAAGGCCTATACGAAAGACAACTTTCCCACACCTTTCATTGATCAGATTCTTGACGAGTGTGTGGGAAGCGAAGTATTTTCTTTTATGGACGGATTTTCAGGATATAATCAAATTCAAAACAAACCCGAGGATCAACACAAGATGGAATTTATTTTTCCTTGGGGTACCTTTCCATACTGAAAGATGCCTTTCGGCCTTAAAAACACCAGAGCAACCTTTCAACATGCCATGACTTTCGCTTTTCACGATCTTAAGCACATAGTCGAAGCTTACCTTGATGATCTTGCTTCTCACTCTCGTAAGAGAGAAGATCGCATTATTCACCTTCGACTTGTTTTTGAAATATGTCATTATTATAGAATCTGGTTGAACCCTCACAAGTGCATATTTTGTGTTAAGTTTGGTTGTCTTTTAGGTTTTCTAGTTTCTGAGACTGGGATCATGGTATATCCGCTTAAGGTTGAGGCAATACTTTGGTTTCCTCCCCCCCGCACGATTAGACAACTTCATGGTCTACAGGGGAAAGATAATTGTATTCATAGGTTTATAGTGAACTATTCCACTATCACTAAAGGTTGCATGCATATTTTGAAGAAGGAAACCCCTTTTATCTAGAATGAGCGAGCCTAGGAGTCCTTCGATGCCTTGAAGAAAGATTTGGTGTCGACGCCTCTACTGAAGCCTCCCAACTACAATAGAGATTAATTGCTTTATATCACCACGTCTGAGGATACGATTGGTATGGTTATGGTTTAGGAGGATGATGAGCTCCATGAGAATACCATTTACTATCTTATTCAAACTTTTCTCAGTTCTGAACTTAATTATACTCACATTGAAAAGATAGCTTTGGTTGTTGTTCATGCAGTCCATCGTTTGCGTCATTATATATTAACTTGTAATACTACAGTGGTTGCTGATGTCAATCCATTTCAACATGTCCTTACTCGACGTATCATAGGGGGGAAATACAACAAATGGATTGTCATTTTACAAGAGTTTGATCTCGATTTCGCTTCTGCAAAATCCAAGAAATCCCTAGTCTTTGCGGAGTTGATATATGATTTTCCACAATTAGATGAGGACGTTATCCATGTTGATTCATTTGTGGACGAACACATTTTTCTTGTCTCGTCATCTGACCCCTGGTATGGAGACATCGTGCTCTATCTTCAGACCTTGAAGTTCCCTCAACATCTCTCACAAGATGATCGACGACGTATAAGGTACCAAGCTAAGAAATATACTATTGTCATAGACACTTTGTATCGTCGAGGAATAGATGATATCTTGCATCATTATTTAACTCATGGAGAAGCTGAGTCTATTCTGAACGATTTCCATAGTGGGGATTGTGGTGGTCATCTATACGGGCTTGTGACATCCCAAACAAATTTGTGAGCTGGTTATTTCTGGCCTACTATCTTAAAGGATTGTATCAAAGTGGTTAAGAAGTGTCACCCCTGCCATGTGTTCACTCGTAAAATGCGCTCGCATCTAGCCCCTCTTCATCCAGTCATTATCGTCGGTCCATTCACCAAGTGGGGGGTGGACTTCGTTGATTGCAACACAACTTTGGTTGGGGGGGCATCAACACATTATCATGGTAGTAGACTACTTTACTAAGTGGGTCGATGCCATGCCTACAGTTAAATCCGATGGGAAGACTACAACCTTCTTCATATTCAATCATATTATCACTCGGTTTGGTATCTCGAGTGAGATTGTCACTGACCATGGTAGTCACTTTCAGAATGAGATGATGGAAGAACTAGCAGCTAATATGGGATTTAAACATGGTCATTCTTCTCCTTATTATCCCCAAGAAAATAGGCAAGTAGAAGCTGTCAACAAGTCTCTCAATACCATTTTGTAAAAAATTGTCAGTCAGAGTAAATCCAACTAGCACATCATGCTATATCCTGCACTCTAGGCATACCGAACCTCGGTTAAGACTACCACCAGATTTTCCCCTTTCCATTTATTACACAGTGTGGAGTCGATTTTACCTATTGAATGAGAAATCCCTTCTGTTAGTGATATTTCCTGTAAGGGGGATAGAATGCAAAGGAATGGGTTAAAAACCCACTTGTCCTAAGTTTGGAATGCTAATGCGCCCGTGGAAAGCGACAAGCAAGTCTGGGCGGCAGAGATTCGCATGCCCGGATCAACGGTGCATATAGGATTCTGGACCCCCCTGCCTTTATACCTTTAAGCCGAGGGGGGGGTCCGGAATCGAGGGCGCATCTCTTCAATGGTCCTGATCGGAGCGCCTGAATCAACGATGCTCAAGGCATTTCCAGACCCCCCCTGCCTTTCTACCTTTAAGACGAGGGGGGGGTCCGGAATCGGGCGCACAGCTTCCCAATGACTGAGATCTAAGCACCCAGATCAACAGTGCTCACGCGATCCCATCCTTCTCAGCTGCTCTATGTTTAACTAACGTGGGCCCTTCCCCCGTTATGTCATCTTCCTGAGCTGCCTCTCCCCCGTTGCCATGTGTCATCTTTCTATCTCCGATTTAGTCCAGGTGGTCCCTTCTCCATCTCATCATTCATTTACCACCTGCCATGTGTCCCTCTCCTTTCCACGATAGCCTCCACCAAAGAGTTCCCCTTATATATCATCACCTGCCCCCTCCGCTTATCATCTTCCGCCATGTAGCTTCCCCTGTCACCTCCCTCACACCTCATCACTCCTTATTCCACCCTCACGGCTTTGGTGCCACCACACCTCATTATGCGCTAATCCTTCGCACCTGCCTCCACGCATATTCATCAGGCCAATCAGCGAACCTAGGTGTCAGCGCAAGGGGCCTTCCATGTCACTAAAGTACCAAGTTGGTCGGGTCGTTCTCAATCCCCACGAAGCAGTTATTGAGGCAGTTGGTGGTGGTTAGACATCGCCTCCACCATAATGGGAAAGTCCGACGACGAGTTAAGAGCACATCGATTCTCCTACGGAGTTGTCAGAGGTTCGATTGCGTCCACCGCAGGTGCACGATCATTCATAGACTACAAGTGCAGATTGTCAGAGGCCATGCAGATGCAAAGCTTTTAATGTAGTGTCTTGATTTTGTTGTTGTTGTGGTTTTTGAGTATATGAATGCGTTTTCGCCATTTTTGTATCTATCGATGGTAGAGAAGAGCTCACGGTTGTAAAGATTTAATGAAGCACTGTTATCTCTGGTTATGTATGAACTCTTGAGACTTCTTGCCTTATGAATGTCAGTTTCTTTCATGTCTTTGTTCAAACTGTGTTAGAGCTGCTCGGAATTGGAGAATCCAGTCGAGTTGCAACTGTTATAGGATGATGTAGAATTTGATCACTGTGACAGTCGCATTGCCTCTAATCAGTCCTTGTGACTTTCCTAACGCTGAACGACTTGGAATTGGAGAATACAATCAAGTCCCTTCTTCAGTATTTCAAAACCCTGAACCTGAGGATCTCGCTTTCAGAGTTTTTCTTCTACAAATTACCGAAAGCCTGTCGCCCGAAGTAGTTTGTTCAATCTTCTTATC
>SNQJ01S0006556.1:89638-107903 GCA_010110895.2 Picea sitchensis | reverse complement strand
AGGGGAGTGGACAAACTACCTCAGGCAATGGGCCTTTCAGGAATCCGTAGAAGAAAAACACTGAATGCGAGATCCTCTGGTTCAGAGCTTCAAGAAACTGAGAGGGGGAGACTTGACTGGATTCTCCAATTCCAAGTCGTTCAACACTAAGAAAATCACAGGGACCGATTAGAAACAGTGCAACTGTTACAGTGATCAAACTCTACATCATCCTACAACAGTTATAACTTGACTGGATTCTCCAATTCTGAGTCATTCTAAAACAATATAGACAAAGACGTGAAAGAAACTGACATTCATAAGACAAGAAATCTCAAAAGTCCATGAATAACCGGAACAACAATGCTTCATTAAAGTCTTACCACCGGGAGCCTCGCTCAACCATTGATGGATACAAAAAATGGCCAAAATGCCTACATATGCTCTTCCCCATTTCGCCCAGCAAAGGCGTCTCCTCAATCACATCTGACCTGCATTCTACTGTCATACGCTACCTTAATTCCTCATGGATCGTTCCAGGGGGGTAGTTGAGGCATTAAATGTTGAATTGGCGTGTGCAGGCTTCCCTGGCGAGTTGGAGACTCGGCGCGGCTTCCATGGAAAGAATCAGTATGGAGGACCATCTTGGGTGGACCTTCAGCCGTGACGTCCATACCCTGTAATTAATGAGTGAAGCGAGGCTTCAACCACCTTATCTCTTCTTCTTTTATCCTCAAGCTGGCATCGGGTTAGATCACATTGAATCAGTGCCTAGAGAACACAGCGCCCCCTCTCTTGAATCTTAATTAGGTTCCTTTGGCCTCTCTGTCAGAGTGCTTTTGGCGTTTCGGGGTTCGCAGATGAGAAAGGATTAGGATTTTTCTCCTTTAAAGTCGCGATGGGAAAAATGTCGGGAGGGCCTAATGGTCACCACGTGTTCCCCACTGATTTGATGGCTCTGAACTAACCCAGTAATATTGTGGGCCCGAGTTTCGGCACTTTCGACGCTATCAGGGTTCGGGGTTTCGAAATGTAAAATGGTGAGGAATGCTTACCGCTTGAACTCCCGAATGCCGACATGACGTGGATGCGTTTCGCGCGTCCTTCAGATGGACGGCCCAGATAGTATTTGCTATTATAAAGGGGGTGTCCCCCCTTCACCTGCTCGCTTGATATGACCTGGTGCTGAGATCCTGGGCTTAGTTCGAAAGGAGCTTCGGATTTTTGCTGATCGGCACTTTCAAGTGCAATGGACGGAGAGCTTCCTGACTCCCGATACCCGATACGCCGACAGGCTGCCACCTGTCCCGGTTGGATCGAACGACCCAAATCTGATTTGAACTATTGGTGCTCCCTCTTGCTCTAAACCTCGGGAAACTCGGTATCTCTGAAAACCCGATGACCGTTGATTTTCTTTGTAAATAGATCTTGGATGTTGCCACCGCTATTTTGCCCGCTCGCTTGCCTTACTACCGAAAAAACAGGGAATCTCCCGTGCTGTGCTTGGGCACTTCCTGAGCAACCTGCATACCTAGGTGCTTTTGGGCCTAAGACAAAAATAATCGCTAACACTAGGTGTCTAAAACCCTAGGTCAACTTGACCCTCTTTTTCCGGGATTCTCCAACCTGTCTTTCCTTCCTTCTCACGCAGTGCTCCAAAGCATCCAACGGTGGATTTTTTCGCTTGCTTATTTGTCCACGATCCATATTCCTTGTTGATCTGTCATCCTTGATCTTCTCATCCAACGACTTACATTTCCTTGCTTCGCTCCATCTTTTATACTCTTTTTCTTACTTCGACCCAGTGACAGTCACTGTGTCTCCCGTGAAGTTCTCTTTTCACCTTTTCTTCCTTGTTCTTCGCTTCCTTCCATAACCAAGGGCCAATAGACATTCTCTACTCATGTAGATGCTTGGATACACATCACTAACTCACTAACAGGTTAGCTCATTTATATTTTTGTTTCATTTAATTATCACTGAAACTCGAATGTGTGGTTTAGCTTTTGACTAATCACACATTTATGTTTCATTGTATTTTTCTTGTATTAGTTTAGATTTATAAAGGGAAAAAAAAATAAAAAATTATGTGCTTTCTTTATCTGCTTCCTAGAAGCAATCATTTTTCACATTGATTTTCGTAAGTTTAGATTAAAACTTGTAGTTTGTAAATCGTGTACATAAGTAAGATTTGTAAATCTTCTGCTTAAATATATCTACAAAAGTTACATTATACATATGTACATATATAGATATAGTGATTAGTAATTAGTTGGTTATTTCATTTATTTCATTTGCTTCTTTTAGGACTTTTAGATTGGCTAACCGATCCATTAAACCCGTTGGAATGAGTTATACCAAACAACTTGCGTTACTTAGACAACCCCAAACCAGACTCGTTCATCCAGTTGACGGACGCTCAATTTCTCCCGTCAACAGATCATTCATTCCCATCGCATGGAAAATATTCTCAAAAAAGGTCATTCTGGCGTTATTTCCCAACTCCATGCCATACAAGAAACTAAGATACCCTATGTGTCGCAGGACCTCCAATCCATCCTCTCTAAACATCAAGTGATTTTTTCCACTCCCCAGGGACTCCCTCCTTCCTATGGTGTTCATTATCATTCCATTCCCCTTGTCCCAAGAAGCCTTCCTCCCAATATTTGTCCCTATCATCACCCCTTATCCAAAAAAAATGAAATTGAGAAAATGGTTCAAGAACTACTCAATGCAAGTGGTATCCACCCTAGTACAAGCCCCTACTCTTCTCCTATGGTCATGGTCCTTAAAAAAGAAGGTTCTTGATGCATATGTCCTGACTTTCGCTCCCTCAAAAAACTCACCATTAAAGAAAAATTTCCCATTATTGTCATTGATGACCTTTTGGATGAATTGAGTGGCACCCAATTCTTCACTAAACTTGATCTTCATTCTAGCTACCACTAGATCTGTATGAAAGAGGTAGACATTCCTAAGACTTCCTTTAGAACTCATGAGCGCCACTATGATTTTTTGGTCATGCCCTCTGGCTTGTGTAATTCTCCCTCCACTTTCCAAAGCCTCATGAATCATGTATTCTGTCCTTTTCTCCACCATTTTGTCTTAGTTTTATTTGATGATATCCTCATCTATAGAAAAACCTGGACAAACCATCTTGCTCCTGTGGATTGAGTTCTCCATCTACTCTCTCAACACCAAATTTTCCTGAAACAATCTAAATGTGCTTTTGGCACCTCGGAAGTCGAGTACTTGGGTCATATCGTTGGCAAGGACGACGTTAAGGTGGATCCAAAAAAGATTGAAGCTATGCAATAACGGCCTCACCCAAAGACTCTTAAAATATTACATGGATTTCTGGGCTTAACAGGTTATTATCGCAATTTTGTTAAGAATTATGGAAATATTGCGTCACCTCTCACTACACTCCTTAAAAAGAATTCTTTCACCTAGAGTCCAACAGCTACTCAAGATTTTCAAACCTTGAAGATGGCCATGTGCACCACTCCAATCTTGGCCCTTCCTAATTTCACAAATACCTTTGTCCTAGAATGTGATGCTTCAAGGAAAGGAATTAGCATTGTCCTTATGCAAGAGGGTCGGCATTTGGCCTTTACCAGCGAACAACTGTCTGAGCGAAATTTGGGAAAATCAATCTATGAAAAGGAAATGTTGGTTATTCTGCATGCTGTTGATCTTTGGTGCCCTTATCTATTGGGGCAATGCTTCCAAATTAAGATAGATCATCAAAGTCTCAAGTATTTTTTGGAACAACGCATTTCCTCCCCAGAGCAACAAAAATGGGTGACTAATCTCTTTGGATATGATTATGAGATCATTTACAAGAAAGGAAAAGAAAATGTGGTTGCCGATGCTCTTTCTCGAAAATATGAATATGAAGGGTTCCTTTTTTCTCTCTCCTTCATTTACTAGACTGGCTCCAAGCTGTTCTCCAGAAATGGTTACATGATCTTAAAAGTTTGCATCTAATACACAAATTGCAGTGCAATTCTCCAGTTTCCCTGGGGTACTCTTGGCTCCATGATGAGATTCGATACAAAGGTCGTTTGTATTTAAGTAAACAATCAAAACTTAAAACCACGGTACTTTCTGAGATTCATGCTACACCCACAGCTAGGCACTTAGGGTTTACCAAAACCTATGACAGGGTCAAACGTTCCTTTTTCTAGGATGGTATGAAATAGGACATTCGTAATTTTGTCGTTGAATGTGATGTGTGGCAACACAACATGGGATAAATAGTCAAATCTCATGGCACACTACAACCGCTTTTGATTCCACCTACTATTTGGAGGGATATCTCTATGGATTTTATTGTAGGCTTACCTAAATCAATAAATAAATCAGTCATCATGGTGGTAGTTGATCATCTTTCCAAGTATGCTCATTTTTGTGCTCTTCAACACCCATTTACAACATCCACTGTGGCTCAACTTTTCATGGATCAGGTCTTCAAGCTTCATGGCATGCCACATTCTATTGTTTCTGATTGGGACCCAACTTTCACCAACAATTTTTGGCAAGAATTGTTCAAGCGACAAGGAACCCAATTGTATCTCATTACATATTATCATCCCCATACTGATGGTGAGACTAAAGTTGTCAACAAGTGTTCAGAAACATATTTGAGGTGTTTTTCCTCAGAAAAGAAAAATGAGTGGGCTCAATGGTTACCACTCGCTGAATGGTGGTACAACACTTCATACTATACAACTACCCGCATGACTCCTTTTGAAGCGGTATATGGACACAGTCCACCTTCAATTCTCTCATATTTTTCAGGTGTATCGAAGGTCCAAGAGGTTGACCAAATGCTTACAGTTCAAGAGGCTATTCTCCGTAGCCTCAAAGAGAATTTGGTCATGGCCCAAAATCACCTGAAGCAACAAGAAGATCAAGGTCGCTATGAATGTCAATTTGCAGAAGGGGATCAGGTGTTTCTTCTACTACAACCTTACAAGCAAAATTCCCTCAAGGCTGACCATTGTCAGAAACTAGTGCCCAAATTTTATGGTTCTTATACTGTTCTTAAGCATGTGGGACAGGTGGCCTATCAGATATCTTTTTCCAGTCATTCTAAGCTCCATCCTATTTTTCATGTTTCCTGCTTAAAGAAGGTGATTGGAGCTAAGTGCCAAACTCAAACCAACCTTCCAAAGTTGGACAAAGAAGGCTCCATTTGGCTACAACCACAAGTAGTTTTTGACCAGCGTGAGTGTCGTCTGCATCAGCGAACCATCAAGGAAGTGTTAGTCCAGTGGAAATATACAACTCCAACATATGCCACTTGGGAACCGACTACCATTTTGTAGCAATTTCCACATCTCAAGCCTTGAGGACAAGGTTGTTTTTAAGGGTGAGGACATGTTAGGGACCTAACTCCTCATGTAGGTAGAATAATATATTCTAATGTAATAAAGGTCAATATTAATAAGGCCTAGTAATAAGGAAGAATATGTCCAATGTACGAATACCTAATAGAAGCTTTCGCTTCTAGAAGCATCTTCCTCTAGATGGTAGACATATTTAGTATAAATAGGAGTCAAGGGTATGATAAATTTTGTCTTGGATATTATTGTAATATAGATCTGCTCGACTGGAGGTTGCCCCCTTGAACATGCAAGTGAACATTGCTCTAAGTAATCAAAGTGCTCTTTCTGGAGTTATTATGGTATCATTTTGGTATTATTGTGGTGTTGTTTTGGTTATATTATTGTTCATCTGTCATTTCTAGCATTTCATTTATGTTCTACATACTTTTTATATCTGGAATATTACAGGGGGATTTGGTGGAGAATTAGTTCCAACCATTGTGTGTGTAGGTCGTGAACCTATCCCTTGAGAGGGATTTGGTGGGTTTGTACTTCTTCCTTGAGAAGAAGTTTGACTCTCGCATCCTTGTGAAGGAGAACCAATAGATGGATTGCCTTGGGTATTTGACCCAACCAAAGTGAAACCAATGAAATCCAATCCCAAGACAATAACACTCACAGGGGTGTGATATGGTGGAGTTGGTGAGTTGGAAAAATTAGGGACTCCTCCTAGAATAGGAGGGATATTTTGCAAGTGTCTAGAACAACGGGGATTCTGTGGTTCCCCTATGGTTTTGACTAGAAAAGTGAATGTGTGCAAATGGTGACAAGAGAGAAATAAATGAACAAGATATTTTTATATCTTTGACCTTCACAAAATAGTATAATTCGCAATTGCATGTAATCAAATGAACATCATACCTAAATCAACTGTAAAATAAAAAAGCATGTGGATGGGTGGGTTTTTTCCACGTGGGGGAAAAACAAAAATAAATGCTCGTTTCCTAAATAATACCTATCGTCCTTCCTCTCAATTTAGTACTGGGCCTTCTAATAGCACTCAAAAGTGGGGTATGAATCCATCGAAACAGGAACTAGTGAAGGTTGAATTAATCAGTTGTAATGAGGGGTAGAGGGTGCATATCCCGAAAGAGATGGTGATATTTCCCAATAGCCACACAAAATTTTATCAAGGTGTGATTGGAGCCCACAACCACCACCTGGGTAGATATCCTATGTTTGACCACTAAGTACCTCGGTCAAAGTGCATCATTTAGATTTTCATCCTAAAAAACGAGTCACGGGTTGGATACCCTCACAAGAGTTGGGTGAAGGAGGGATGCGTAGAACAATCGGACCTCGACGTTCGACCTTTCACAGGTATGTCCCTGCCTTATGGTATAGAGACACTTGACTTGGAGGATTTGAAATATCCCTATTCTCAACTTCTATTGTTTAAAAATGTGAGAACCTGATAACGGGGGGTTATTTGGATGCCTAAACCCGAGATCCTACCTAGACTAAATCATTTCTTTAGGCACCTCTTGTGGAGAAAAATTTAGTGCATTATTATAAATGTTTTAGATAGAATGGGATGACAGATTGGGGTCATGGACCAACCTCGTTTGAATTAAATTGGTGTGGATAATTTCTAAAAAAGTAGTCGGATATTTCAGAGTTCCTTTGAAGTACTTTGTGAGTACTAAAAAAGAAAGCCTACTTCGACCTCCACTATTTTAATATAAATTATGTGTGTGATAAGTGGTTTTATGTGCAAGAAAGTGAAAAGTGTGCAAAAGATTTTTAATAAGTTTAAGTGTAATATTGCAGCATGTGGACTTCATGTGGTCCTTACAAATCTTCTTACCTAGCTTACTATGTTTCTTTGGTACAACCTTGCGGAATATTTAAATCCCTAAAGAACTAGCAATGTGGACATATGGGTCCTTACTTGATGATTTAAACTCCCTAGAATATCTAAACTAGAAAATATTTTGAAACTATCCTAGGATTGTAGACATGTGGGCATGTATGGGCCCATTACTTGATCTTTTAAACTTTCCTACTGTGTAGTCTAGACTAACAAATATTTTATAAACTATCCTAAGATTGCAAACATGTGGGCATGTATGGGCCCTTACAAATCTTTAAGATGATTTACAGAATTAAGAGGTACCCTAGGGGGGTTTTGTCCTCTCCTAATGATTTTTTAAGGGAGATGAAATTTCCTTTTAACCACCTTTTATGATTCCCAAGATCACACTTGGGTGCAGGGGAAGAGCATAATTGAGGGTTAAAATTGATTTCTGGTCCCAAATTAGTTGATTTTTGTTTTGAAAAATCAATAACTTCAACTCAAAATTTTAAATGCCAAATGAGCCATCCATGTTGCAACAAAGAAAAGAGAAGAATAGTGATTCTTTTTACCCCTATGTTCTTATGTTATCTAACCTTCCTTGTGAGAAAGAACTCTACGTGAAGTGTGATTGCTTTACAAAAGTGCAGGAAATTAAAATATGAAGGCAAGGGGCCCTCAAACCACTCATAAAAACCCTTACAATTTGCAAAAACTTAACTTATGTGCGGGTTGTAGTTCTAACATTCGCACTAAGTGCGCATAATGCACACAATGCGAGGATTTGTGAATGTTGTTATGCACATAGAGCACAGAGTGTGAAAAATTCGTGTCTATGTGCCTCAAAATTTGTGCACTGCCTGTCATGCGTCAGGAAGGAAATTTCAAAATGAAATTCTCTTTCCTTGGCTCTGAATTTTAACTTTGGAAGACTACATTAGGTCGGTTTTGGTACCTACATATCCAAACAATTAGAAAGAAGTGCTCTCAAGACTTAAATAGGGAGGAATTTGATTCGCAATCCCCAGTATGGTCGCCTATCCCTTGTGTTGGTTTTGTCACATGGGTGAGAAAAAATACAACACTTACTTTCCTAGTTAAGTTATCTAAACAAGACAGAGGTTTGTGATTTGATAAGATAACCAAATACACATGAAACAAGGAAATAAAAAGAAAAACAAGAAGAAATAAATGTTAGAGAAGCTTGCAAGAACTAGAACTGTGAAAAACAAAAACTGACAATCACATAGATACCAATGGATCAATATATTGATAGGCTAACACCATAGAGAAATGAATGGACTTATGAATCCCCTCTTCCTCCTTGGGAGGGCTCTTGAGTTACCTAATAAAGAGTTCTTCTCTTCATGCAATGGAAAGTGATAATGGTGAAGAAATACAAAGCCAATGCTCTCAAGAGGTGAGTGGAATGGCCCTTGCTATAGTTCTTGAATGATTCAAAGAGAAAAGAGGATTCTCCAAGAAGAATTCTTGCGGCATAACAATACCTTGAATTTCTTATTTTTCTAGCACACCCATGGCACATATTTATAGTGTCCATTCATGGCAAGATACAACTGGTTCTTAGTGTGAACAAGGGGCCTTTTAGGGAACTTCCTAGCCCTTGACCAACCTTCAAGCTAGATTTTTCTCAAATATGAGTGTCAAATCGTGTTGGCGGTCAAACTGGAAGTGGTTGAGATGCCGAAAATATTCATAAATGATCCGTTCATGAGAAGTGTGCGGATTTTCTCGTAGAAAGTCACGCATTTTGTGCATTATGCACAGATTGTGCTCTTAAGGCTATGTTAGCATACACACAGTGCACATGCTTCATTTGGTGAATTTGCACACTTTAATTTTTGAACCAAGTATATAGTTTTGTGCCTTTTTTATTGATTTTGGTGCTATATGTGTACTAATTGTTGTTGGCATTGATGTCTTTCTTCAACCATTGTGTGCAATGTTGCAAATGATTTTTCAGTGATAACACCTTCATAATACTGACTCAACATATTTTCTCTGATTCAACTAGAGTTTCCTTCTTGCTCGATCTCTTTTAGTTTCCAATCCCAAAATAAAATTTCCAGGACCAATATCTTTCATGTCAAACTTATAGGACAATTGAGTTTTCACATCCTAGATAATTTCCTTGTTGTTTCCTATCAGCAACATATCATCCACATACAAGAGAAAATAAATAATATGAGCACCAACTAATTTGAAATACACACACTCAACTACTTTTCTACTTGTTAAGACAAGTCCCAATATACAATTATCAATTTTTTGATACCACATACTTGGTGATTTCTTTAACCCATATAGAGACTTTTTCATCTTGCATACCATCTCTTTATTTCCCTTCAATGCAAATCCTTATGGATGTTTCATGTAGATTTGTTCTTCTAGATCCCCGTGTAGGAATGTTGTATTCAGATCCATCTATTCTACTTTGAAATCAAATGTAACAACAACAAATAAAATAAATCTAATAGAATTTAACTTGGCAACGAGAGAAATTTTTTCACCAAAGTCAATTCCCTCTACTTGGGAATAACCGCTTGTTACTAACCAAGCTTTGAATTCAACTTCTTATTAAACACCCATTTACTGCCAATGGGATTTCTTCTTGCTGACAACTCCACTAGCTCCCAAGCCTCATTTTGGTTGCATTCTTTCCCGAACCGATCTCCTCAATACTAGAGTATGAGGCTCTTCTTCTTCTTATTCATGTTCTTCAATACATTTTGATTCATTATCCTTCAATTCAAACTCTATTTTCTTTGGTTCTTCCTCACTTGGTAGGACTTCCTGTTTGACAACATATTTTCTTTCTCTAAATACCACATCTCGACTATACACTACCTTCTTAGTTTCTAGGTTCCAAATCTTATAACCTTTCAGACCATCTTTATAACCAATAGACATACACTTTTCATACCTTTTATCTACCTTACTCATGTTTTCCTTTGGAACGTGTACATAGGAATCACAACCAAATAATTTGAGATGTGTAAGAGAGGGTTTCTTACCAGTACATACCTCGTGTGGAGTCTTGTCATCCAATGTCGATTAGGGTGATTGATTGACCAGGTAACATGTAGTACCCATTGTCTCTACCCAAAATTCTTGTCCTAACCTGACACCTTTGATCATGCTCCTTTCTTATTCCATCAATGTCATGTTCATCCTTTCTATAACTCAAGTTTTCTAAGGTGTGTATCGAGTATTATTCTTCCTTGATATATCACACTTCTTACAAAATTGCTCGAATTCATTTATGCAAAAATATCCACCATTATTATTCATCAACACCTTAATTCTCTCCTCTGTCTGATTCTCCACAAGAGCCATAAATTCTTTGAATTTGTTAAATACTTTAGATTTCTTCTCGAGGAAATAAGTCCATGTATTCCTCAAGAATCCATCTATAAGTGATACATAGTACATATATTTACACAGTTATGGAACCAACACAGGTACAAACAGATCACTATCTACCAACTGTAGTATTCCCTCTGGCCTCGTAGCACCATTGGAGAATCTTACATGATTATACTTCTCATATAAGAAATGTTCATGGAAATCAAAATTTAGAGAGAAATTGGACAGACCTTCAACCATACATTTACCATGTATTACTTGAAGGTCCTCCTCTTTGATATGCCCTAGTATTTGTCAATGCTACACCATAGTCTTTTCTCCAAAGACTGTAGGAGTTTTTTATTCTTCGACTCCAATTTCAAGAACAAAAACATTGTTGCACCAGTCACTAATAGTATTTCTCGACAACTTATACATAGTTCCAATACGAAATCCCTTTAACGACACCATTTCCCCTCGAACCATCCTACAAGATTCTTTCCCAAACATTGTTTTTACCCCTACATAATTAATTTTTCTTACAGAAATCAAATTTCTAGCCAATCCTGGGATGTGCAGAACAAAGGGAATGTTCTTATCCTTCTTTCCATGAGATTCAACTTGAATTTTTCTCTTCCTATGATTTTGTATCTTGAGTCATCACTTAGGAAAATATCACCTCCATAATACCATTCATACTAACAAAACCATTCCCTATGAGGAGTCATATGAAAGAATGCACCTTCTTTTCCACATCTCTAGTATACTTTTATAAATTTTCCTTATGATCCAACTTTTTCCAATATTCTAATGACATTCTCGTAGATGCAGTTCCTAGATCCACAATGATCCATTGATCTTTCCATACCAAAATATCTTCCATCTTGAGCTTCCACAACTCAAAATGTCTCCCATTAATTTTTTCGATCTCTATTTTTGAATTGTTTTCCATTTCTTTTCACCACGAGAATTGATACCATAGAGTTTCCACTCTAACAAGGTTTATCACATACTTGAAACAAACCCTTAGCCACAAAGGCATCCCCATGAAGACAATATCTTCTATGATACCAAATGTATATTTTAGCATTGTACAATTACTTACTGCAAATGGATTCTTAATAAAAACAAAAATGATACATTGACACATACACACTTTACACAAATATTTTACCCTCGAAACCCAAACCAAGGAAAACATCAATTTGTTTAGAGTTGCACCTCTAATTCTTATTCATCATCCAACTTCATTGTTTACAATATAATATATAGGATCATGAGGCATCCAAAACCCCTAATCCATTGACCCATATTAGTTACAACCCTAATTTATTAACTGGAATTAGAAAACCATGGGTTGAAACACCATGCACCACAAAACCATCAAAAGAAAAAACCATGTGTTGAAAATTGCTAAAAACAGACACAAAAGCCGCCCAAAAAATTTTCTAGGGGCTCTGCCCTGATGCGACCCCCATGTTCCCAACACAATGCAACGCATGGGGTTGGTTGTATAAAGAATATAACATATACCCAACAAAAATGACATATCTACAAGGCAATGAGTTATATCTAGTGTAATTCTTATCCAAAAACTAAAGTTTTCACTTGATATCCTTGTTTTCAACAATTAAGTCTTGTGCAACAACTCATTTAGATAAAAAAAAATTGCTTGTTGTGAGTTACAATTAAGTCTTGTCCAACACCTCATTTGGATGAATTTTGTTTTGTTTTAATGCAAACCACTAATGGAAATGAGTCTCATTTAGAAGAAATTTATCTTCATTTGAAAATACCTTTGGGGTTGTTAAAAGAATATGAAAATGAGAAGGGATTGATAAAACATAGGAAGAGAAAAAGAAAGTAGAGTACATGATCTATGACTTGACAATCAATAGAATAGTTTTAGTGTAGAAAAATTGTAAATTATAATATTTTTATAGGTATTCCTCTCTCTTTTTAAATATTGTATAATGATTAATCAATAATATCATAATTGTGTTTTTAATTTAGTTTGGGGCAATTCAAGAATATCATACCTAATTTATAGTATTCCTTAGCATTCTCTATATGCAGGGATGAAATTTTCATGATAGTCAACATCCTTTGTTAAAATTTCTAAAACATGTAGAGTTGTCAAAACCATCAAATGTGGTGAGCTGTTTCATTTTGAAATTCCAACCCTATTTATATCTATAACAAAATTTCATATATATCTTCTTTATTATAATATATTGTTTTATTAAAAAACTATTACCACCTTAAAAAGGAAATATCATACTCAATCGAACTTCACCATTTTAGAGTTGCTTGAATCATAAGTATTTTTCCATTACTTCATAGAATCACAATGAACTATATGGTAATGACTTTTATCATTAATTGATAACATAGATTTACAGTGGACTATATACTAATTTTTTTATTGGAGTCTTTAATAAAAAATATTGGAAGATTTTTTTATTAATTTAAAGAGTGTAGATATTTTATCAATATATTTTCTACAATTGTCTAGAAAAAGTAGAGCCGAAGTAAAAGAAAAACTATTTGAATCAGAGATTCACCGCTGTACTGAATCAAATTCCAACCGGTTCGAGGCCAACTGAGGATATATTGATAGAGCTTTATTCCACTGCTATCACCCTATCTATTTCCATGTTTGTCAAGAGCACAAGCAAGGCTATACTGATAGTTGATTTCTTTTGAAGAAGATTGCAAAATGGAAAAGTAATGGCAAGTTTAAAAGGGTTGGGAAAAGAAGAATGCTCTAGTTGCCAATTTAAAGAAGTGTTTGTTGCGTTGAGAGTAATGAAACTTAGAATTATGAGAAACAAACACAGGTGAGGCTCCGCTCACAATCTATATTATTCAATGAAGGATGATTACATCATTATATAGGAAACAACTCTACTTAGTCAGTTACAACAAACCACAGAAAACTAGAATCTACATTAAGTGAAGTAGAGTTCAACTACACAACTAACTCTTGCAACTGACTCTTAAAACTGACTCTTGCTCCATTATTTCCAAGTATCCCCCTTAATGGAGAATGGATTGACTTCTACTCCTAACATCTCCCTAAATAACTCAAACTTAATCTTTCCAAGAGGCTTAGTGAAAATATTAGCAACATTTTCACAAGTATTACAATACATAAGAGCTATTTCATTTTACTGCAATTTTTCTCTAATAAAATGAAACTGAGAATCAACATGCTTTGTCCTTGCATGATAAATCGGATTATTCACAAGCTTGATTGAACTTTGATTATCACATTTGATCATTGTAGGTTCCTTTTGTTCTTTTCCAACATCTTGAAGAAGTCTTCTCAACCAAACAACTTCACAAGTTGTTGCACACAAGGCTTTATATACTGCTTCAGTAGAAGACAAAAATACAGTAGGTTGCTTTTCACTGCTCCATTAAACAACCCCAGATCTAATGCCAAACACATATCCAGTGGTTGATCTTCGATCATCCGTATTGCCAGCCTAGTCAGAATTTGAGTAACCTGTCAACTCAACATCAGATGCATTAGTATATTTAATACCATAATCAAGTGTTCCTTTTAGATACCTAAGTACTTCCTTTGTTGCATTTCAATGGATTTCACGAGGTTTCTCCATGAACTGACTTAACACACTCACAAAATATGCAATATCAGGTCCAGTTGTGGTGAGATAATTCAAAATACCCACCATATGTCTATACATAGTGCCATTCACCTCCTTCAAACCATCATCACAAGAAATTTTCACATTCTGTTGCATAGGAACAATGGAAGATTTACATTGATCCATTTTAAATCTCTTAAGTAATTCTTTGACATACTTACTCTGACAAAAAAAAGTTTGTCCTGCATTTCTCCAAACTTCAAGACCTAGGTAGTAATGTAACTCACCAAGATATTTCATTTCAAAAACTTGTGAGAACTACTCCTCGATTTCATCAATTAATTTCTCTGCATTTCCTGTAATTATCAAATCATCAACATATAAGTAAATCAATACTATATACCCCTGCGCATCCAATTTGGTATACATATTTGGATCAGTTTTTCTCCTCATAAAACCCTATTGAAGAAAGAAAGAGTCTATCTTCTCATACCATGACCTAGGTGCCTGTTTTAGTCCATACAATGCTTTCTTTAACTTACACACTAAGTGTTCTTTCCCTTGTTCCACAAACCCTTCAGGTTGAGTAAGGTAAACCTCCTCCTTTAAATCACCATTCAAAAATGCAAATTTAACATCTAATTGGTGTAGCTTCTAATGGTACTTTGTAGCTAAAGAAATTAACAATCTTATAGTATTCAATTTAGCTACTAGTGAAAAAGTTTCAGCATAATCAATACCTTATGTTTGTGAATACCCCTTTTCCACCAGTCTAGACTTATATTTCTCTATACTACCATCTGATTTAAATTTGGGTTTGTATATCTATTTGTATCCAATTGGATTTTTATGTTTAGGCAATTCGGTCAATTCCCAAGTATTATTTTTCATTATAGATTCATATTCTTCCTCCATTGCATTTCGCCATTCATCATGTTCATTGGCCTCATCAAAAATCATGGTTTCTATGACATTTGAAATGCTACTCATTAGGGCATAATCTCTATACCTATCAGGGATTCGAACCTGTCATGAATATCTTCTCAACTAATTATCTTCCTCCCCACTTTGTGAAGATCTGTCTTCGCCTCTAGGTGAACTGTGACTTCTTGAAGTGTCCATATCACTAAGTCCTTCTTGTTGTTGTTGCTATTGTTGTCGCTGTGGTTGTGTTTGTTGTTGTGGTGGTTGTTGTTGCTCTTCTTTAACTCCTTCATCAATAAGTCTATTCCATTCCTCATGACTGTTGTTTTCATGATTTCCTTCTTCCTACTCATGGAAAATTACATCTCTACTTGCAAATACTTTGTGAGTAGAAGGATCAAATAGTTTGTATGCTTTGAATTTAGAACAGTACCCAATGAAAATACATTCAATGGATTTATCATCCAATTTCTTCCTATTCTCCTTTGGAATATGAGCAAAAGCCTTACACCCAAATACTTTCAAATTATGAACTGCAGGTTTGGAACCATACAAGTCTTCGAAAGGAGTAACATTATCAGGACACCTTGTTGGACTTCTATTCTTTAAATAAACTGCAGTATTTATGGATTCAACCCAAAATGCATTCAAGATATTCTTACCTTTCATCATACTGTGTGCACACTCTACCAGAGTTCTGTTTTTCCTTTCAGCCACTCCATTTTGCTGTGGAGTGTGGGGTATCGTAAACTGTGGTACTATTCCATGATCTTTGCAATATTTGATGAAGTCCCCTGATTTATAATCTCCCCCTTGATCTGAACGAAGGATTTTGATGGATTTTCCTTTATGCTTTTCCACCATGGTTCTGAATTCCTTAAAGTACTCGAAAACATCACTTTTTCTTCTAAGGAAATAAACCCATGTGTATCACATGCAATCATCAATAAATAATAGAAAGTAAAATGCACCTCCTAAAGACCTAGTTTGCACAGGCCCGCAAACATCAGTATGCACAAGATCTAAAACATCTCTCTTTTTCCTATTAGGATTAGAGGGGAATTCATCTCTGTGCATCTTTCCTAATGCACATCCATCACAAGAAACATTTTCATTCTTTAACATGGGGATTCCTTCAACCATATTTTGTTTCTGTAATAACAATAAATCAAGATGATTGATGTGGCCATACCTTTGATGCCAAAGAATCTTTGTTGGCATAGTTGCAGAAGTCAGTGCGTGATGTGATTTGTTGGTAACATCAGGTTTGTATAGGCCTCCTACTTTGACTCCCATTGCAACAGTTTTAAATTAGTCCAACAGATCCTTCACTATGCAATAATTCTTGAAGAATTCAACCTTCAAGTTCTGATCTGTAATGGTGGACACAAAGATCCAATTTTTCTTTATCCCTAGCACATACACCACATTGTGAATGTGATGAATAGTACCATTCGACAATGTCACAGGAATGTCTCCATATCCCTTGATCTGATGAGTGCGGTCATCTCCAAGATATATGCTGGCTACATTTTGTGTTTCTTTAAAATTAGTGTACCACATCTTACTACATGTCATATGTACTGATGCTCTAGAATCCACAAACCAGGCATCAAAATCATCTAATTCAGCAGATAAATCAATGTTAGACACAAACAGCCTAAGATCCCGTGAATCAAAATTCGGGGGTTCATCAATATCATCACTAGAAATAAACAATATGAGATCATTATTTGAGGATTTTCTGCATAATGATCTGAATGTGTTCTAGGTTTATTCATAGCCTCATTACTCTTCTTCTTATGGCATTCTTTAACAATATGTCCAGGTCAACCACAATAAAAACAAATCTTTGACTCATTCCTGTTAGAGGGCATACCTTGATTCAACCTTGGGGATTGTCTTGTCTCTGATGAACGACCTCCTCTGCCTCTTTCTCTTGATCTTCCTCTGAGGATCTCTTATTTGACCACAGTGCCAAATATGTATTGTGAGGCTTCAAATTCCCGCACTTCTCTTCCTCTTGCAAAAAAACACCTGTCATTTCTTCAAAAGTAGGAGGTTTATCCCTTGCTGCGAGACTTGTTATGAACATCTGATAATCTTCTAGCATACCATTTAAGGTAATAGTGACTAGATCAATGTTGGAAACAATTTCCCCTATATTTCCTAGCTTGTCTTTCACCTCTTTAATACGACCCAAAAATGAACTAACAGATTCATTTCCATCCATCTTAATGCCTGTTAAGAACCAAATATCAATACATCATAGAAAAACCTCATAAAAAGTACTCAACACCTTGAAAAAGAGACAATTTCAGATAATAAGCCTCTTCGAGAGGGAAACCTCCTTTTACCCCACTTAAATGTTCAAGTACAAGATGATTCAAAATAAAAATGTCTCCTTGGTATATATAGGAGACTAGGCGGTATAATTACAACTAATGGCCTAAAGACGACATAAATAAAATAGCATTGCTAATATAATATGCCCCAATTAAGGGGTAATAAGCCAATATTAGGGCTTAACATGCCCCTCCCCTTGAGACAAGTGTTTTCCACAACTCTTGAGTAACTCTGGATTCTTCTGTATAAAAGAATCATCTTCCCAAGTGGAATCTTCAGCCGACAGTTTCCTCTGTTTAATGAGATACTCTAAAATGGATCTATTCCTCAGCTGTCAAATTCTTGTGTCAGTGATGGCTTCAAGCTCCAATATGATTTTTCCTTCCTCATCAAGTTCTGGCAATATAGTTTGAACTGGGCTCTTGTCGCCTATAACCTTCTTTAAGCATGAAACATGGAAAACTGTGTGTACTCATGGAGATGTAGGCAGCTCCAATTTGTATGCCATAGTACCAATCTTTTGCAACACCTTATAAGGGCCATAGTAATTTGGTGATAATTTGTTATCCTTCTTGGCTTGCTTGAGGGACATCTGTTTGTATGGTTGTAGTCTTAAAAACAGCCAATCCCCTACTTCAAAACTTCTTTCACTATGATGTTGATCTGTTTGTTGTTTCATGCGATTTTGTGGCATGGTCAGGTTGTCCTTTAAGATTTGGAGAACTTGTTGTTGATTCTCGATGTGATCTTCCATTGCTTGAACCTTAGATTTTTATTTTAGAGAATAAGTGATGGAAGGAGGGTGGTATCCATAAAGTGCCATAAATTGTGTCATTTTTGTTGCAGTA
>SNQJ01S0006556.1:49226-79349 GCA_010110895.2 Picea sitchensis | reverse complement strand
TAACTGATAGATATAGAGTTTAAGATATTACATTTTAAAAATTTAGATACTTCTAACTAATAGATATCAAAGTTTAAGATATATCTTTACCAAGTCTAACAACAAAGATTCAATTAAAACATAAACAACTTAGAACAAATTATTAAAACAATAGAATGCCATCATTTATTTATTTGAAAAATAAAAGAACTTAACAAACTTCACAGCAAAATTAAAAAAACCATAATTATATCTAACCCATTAAACAACCGATGACATAGTTATGGATCATTTTTACCATATCCATTAGATAGATCAATAATTAAAAAAAAAGACTGGCTCATAATCTATAAATATCATCGATCACATTTTCAATGAATAAAAATGCAGAACCAAAAACTGTGAATCTGAAAACTGTGATTAAAAAGTTATTATGAAAGAAGAAAAAATATATTTACATGTACTAATTCTCAACATAATATATAATATAAATGTCACAAATATAATATAAATGTCACAAACATTAAAAATTCACTTCGAAATAATGTTCATTACAATAATAAAAATAAATCATGTACTAATTCTCAACATAATATATGATATAAATATCACAAAAGTTAAAAACTCACTTCCAAATAATGTTCACTACAATACTAAAAAAATCATAAACAAATATAATATAAATATCACAAACGTTAAAAACCCAGTTCCAAGTAATGTTCACTACAATATTTATAAAAAAAAAGATCATAAACAATAGTATATGAATAGTTTGCTTAACTTACATAGTAAATCCCACAACACCTACAACCATACTACAAAGTTTGCATGCTATACATAGTAAATCTGAGAACACCTATAACCATTACAAAAGATAATGTTTTTAAAACTGATATTTTATGAGAAAATGACCCTTCCCTGGTTTCGGGTTTCGTTGATGTTGACAGGGCTGTTACAGTGTTTACAATGATCATTTTTTTTAATTAGTTTACTAAAGAGATTATATGTGTTTAATCAATATTACTAACTTTTATTAATTTAAATTCATTTTTTACGAGCAAAAGCATCGATAATAATATTACCAAACTTCTTTTAAATGGAGCGAAAAAAGCATGTTTGATATTAATAATTAAAAAATAATATAATAAATATTATATTAATTGAAAATAATATATATATATATATATATATATATATATATATATAAATTAAAATTAAAAAAAATTGTATGGTGTTTATTAAAAGGAAGAGGTTCGTCCTCTAATACATCATCTAAATAATGTGCATATATTCTCTTTAGCACAAGATAGTGTTGGAATTTTCTTATTATGTTGTGAAGTAGTGAAATTTCTCTTAATAATTCAAGAGATTGATTCTAATTATAGGAGAAGGGGTGGGATTGGGTCTTCAGCTTGTAGTCTTTGTCTCATAGATAAAGAGATGACCTCTCACCTTTTTGTGCATTGTGAAGTTTCACAATCTTTTTGAAAAGATATCCTAATTTATCTAAATATTCAGTAAGTTAGGAGCTCCTTTTCTTTAAAAAATAATATATTACAATGGTTCAGACACGAAATACAATATTATTTGAGAATTGGTTCAGACAATATTTCATAATTGTCACTAAAATCCTTATTTCATTTAAAGAATTAGACAAGATTAAATACATTCTCAATCGAGTCTATTTAGATGATATTCTTATAAGGTTCTTTATTAGTATTTTTCTTAAAATTAGTTCAGATCACTTTTTCAGAGTTCATTTTGTTGGTGGTGAAGGAAACAATATGAAAGCAAAGATCATGGGATTATAGGGTCTCTTACACTTCACATCTAGTTTAGCCATAAATAAGATGATGGTGGTTGGAGATTCGAAAATGGCTATTAATTGGATAAATGACAGAAAAATCTGATATATCTAAATCCCTGGAAGGATAAAATCAAAGATTAAAAGATAGTTTTGATGGAATATATGCATGTGCACATTATGGATAGAAAAGACTAACACCTTACATATATAAAGAATCAACCTAAATATATCTTAACTCCAAATTTATAATGCAAAGAGAATGATCACATACCTAAAGGTGAAAAAAATGTGCATCTCAAAAAATTTGATCTCTCACCGATTCATTACTAAATCTTTAAACTGATATTAATAACATGTTGATAACAATAAGAATGTTCTGATCAATGTGTAGAAATCAATGCTAATAACCATACAAATATTAGATTGACAATTATTATGTATAAACAATTTTTTTATAAATTATAAATAGTGCTTTAAAAAAAAAGAGACAGACATGCAAAGGAGTTGATTCCTTTGAAATTTGTGAATTTTTTAACCTGTATATAATGTTTTGCCTACAATTACCACATCAATTTTCACTTCCCATAACCAACAAAATGCATGCACATACATTTTCCGACCATAGATGCGCTTTAGTTATTTCCCAAGATCTCTGTTTGAACGACGTGAAATGTTTTGAAGCCATGACTGTGCAACGAAGTTTTAGGCAGATCACAAACCTCAGTAACTCAGGTGACGTTTGGAGATCTGTGCTGACAACATCAATCAGCTGGCGTAGCAATTACTCACTGACACATTGTCAGATCCAATTCATTCCAGTTTTAGGCAGATCACAAACCTCGGTAACTCAGATGACTTTTGGAGATCTACGCTCACACAGCGATCAGCCGAGCGTAGCCACCACTAATCACTGACACATTGTCAGATCCAATTCATTCCTTCTCCTTCCACAATGATGGCACCCATTTCTTTTCGATGTTCGGGATATATTCTATTGGGCACCCATTCCTTTTTCGATGATCGGGATATATTTTTGAATCTCTTTATGCCAACCAGTGGACATTAAAATATATAAATATTGCAGTAGTGGACATGTTTCTGCCTTCGAGGAATTGCAATTTCCGATATATGAAAAGTGGCCGCCCTCACACTCAGGAGCATACAGCTATTCTACTGCAAAGCTCATCGTCTCTGAAAAGCTACCGCAACAGGAGAGCTGCTAGGCAAACCTCGCAGGAATTCTAAGATTTTAGGGGTTGCGTAGTTGGATATACAGACCATCTCTTCGACAAGCTTAGCAGGGATCGCAAGGTCCAATAGATTGTACCGTTGAATGGATAAACTTTCATTATATCCAACTACAACCCCTAACCCGGGGATATTTCTCACTTTATGGTTATTAGTGCTTAGAGGGACTATAGTCATTGATAAATCGTTGATTTCATATTGGTCCGTACTTTGACCACAAGTATTTTCAGAGGTTGATTTATATAAAAACATTCATTTTTATATAATAAAAAAAGTACCATATCTGTGGATAACGGATTTTGCTAGTCCCAACGTTATATATGTTGGCATATCCAAAGTATTTGATCGTATATGGTCTTTTTGAATCATAAATTTTGTTATGCATTGTCGAAGGTGATTTAATGCTAGCATTAATTCGAATGTTTGGTTTAACATTTTATGCTAGGTAGATTTATGACAATGTTTGATATGGTGGCATATCCAAAGTTTGGCCTTCCAATAAATTCTCTGGTGTTCGAACTATTGTTACAAAAAATAAAATAATATTTTTGGGATACGTCAAAAACCTGTCACATTGCATTTTTTTCTTAAATGTTTACAGAGCATTTCTGACAGATTTAAATGTTTACCTAACATGCTTGGTAGTGTTGAATGGTTACTTAACAGGCTTGTTACAAGACATTTTCTTCTGTTTTTTAAATTTATATGTTTCAACGACATTGTTGGTTCATTGGTCCATGCTTGTTTTTTGCATCCACTGATTTCTTATTTGCATGTTCTTGTTGTTCTTGCTTGCATGTTGTTGTTGTTCTTGCTTGCATGTTCGTGTTGTTGCAGTTTGCATGTTTGGGTTTCTGCAATTGCGATTGGAACAACGTCATTCATGGGGGAGTGGTTGTTGCTTGGTTCTTTCTTCGCTGTATGTTGTTTATTGTTGTTTCATTCGACTTTGCAGGGTTCTGGTCCTGCTCCTGCAGTTGGGCCTTTTGGTGTTTCTTAGCTGGGTTGTTATTTGCTGGTTGTTCTTATTTGCCTAGGGTTTGCAATGTTGGGATGCTCCATCTGCAGTTGGATCTCTGGTTACATTTTTTGCAGTGGATTCTGCATAGAATACTATTAAGATAAAATAATAGACTAAAAAATTGCAGTCGATGTAAATTGCATCTCTTACGCGTTGAAGCAGAGTTTGTCGGCCTCAAAGTATATTTCATAGCTGACGATGTTTTTTTCATGGATTCTGTGTTACTGTGGTTTCATAGTTATGAGAGTACATTTTGCTGTGTGAGCGATATAGTTGTTCTCTCCCTTCTATTTTCCTATTGTAAACTGTGTTTCTGGCTCTATAGTTTCTCGTCTTTCTATGGTCATTCCGACCGACCATCGTTTGGTTGCATACTTAGCCAGTTTTATGGACACGACTTCGTGGATAGGTTCTATTGAACTATGACAAGTCGTGTTCGGTGTATACATTAGCATTCGCGAATTAGTTTTCTTTAAAAGAAGGGCTCCTGGATATAAGAGATTGAAATTTATCAAATTATAGGTTTCCTGGACAACATAAATTAAACATAGGAAATATGTAATTTTATAAAGTAGATATATAAAGCATGCATGAAGCCTTCATCCCATACTTAGCCAGTTTTTGGATCGCTGGTTCTCAGGGTGGCGGGCTGGAAAATGAGCTTCTGTTGTTCTGTGCCCTACAAATAACACAGAGAGTTTTGCGATATACAAATTGACAATCAGACTTCCGGACTATTTGAATTTTAAGGGCCTCGTGTCCAAAAAAATTAGCATTCTCGAAATAGTTTTCTTTACATACATTTTACATACGCCCGTGGACAAAAACACAAAAAAAATAGTAGTAAGCATTTTTTGGATCACGGGTTCTCGTGGTGGCGGGTTGAAAATTGGGCCTCTGTTGTTCCGTGCCCTACAAATAGCACGAAGAGTTCTGCGATATACAAATTGACAATCAAACTTCCAGACTATTTGAATTTCAAGGGCCTCATGTCCAAAAAAATTAGCATTCTCGAATTAGTTTTCTTTAAGTACGTTTTACATATGCTCGTGGACAAAAACATAGAAAAATAGTTGTAACGTCTGTTACATAGCCCTCAATCCCCGTTACCTTCTGCCCTTCCCAACAAACATTAATTATGCTTTCAAAAGTCAGAACTGACCAGACATGTTAAAAAAGATGGGCTTTAATAACTGGAAAGCTCAAGGACATCTCCCAATAAAATGAATAGAAAGATGAATATTATGGGATCTGGTAATTTCTGTTTACCTGCATTTTGAATTTGCGAAAACAATATATTTTATTTTTTTTTGCTTGTGTTATTTTAGTTTTCTTAAAAGCTTCAGCATAGTCCATGGATGTGTCACCCACAGAGGCCTTGATGTCATGTCCCTCTTTAATATTGTGCATATCTTAGATGTCAGATTTTAGAATCTACTTGGATATGAGAATTTTAATGTGCTATTAGTCACTATTCAATGTACATATTCGAAAAGATTGGCATTAATAAGCGAAAATATCGAGAACATCTGTCATTAAAATGAATTAACACAAAATCTACGGAAGATCATTCATCGTAGCTTTTAAATACTTATTGCCATTTCTTTCTATCATGAAAGAGTTGCGTTTTAGGGTGTCTTCGTTCTAATGTTCCTGGTCATGGACATGTAAGACAACTTAGAGATGCGATTGATGCCCAGATGAAAGAAGAGAGACTAGTTTTATGTGACGTGAGCTTTGAGTAAAAAAAAAACTTTGTTATACAAGAGAAACTCAGAGAGGAGGAAAAAAAGAGAACAAATATGTTCTGGTTGGTGTTCTCCCTATGTTTGATGCTTTGGTTGGTTGAAAAGTTTATCTGGACATTTGTTTGTTGAACTTATTTTTATTCAATATGTTGAACGTGTCACCCATAGAGGCCTTGACGTCATGTCCCTCTTTAATATTGTGCATATATTAGATGTCAGATTTGAGAATCTACTCAGATATGAGAATTTTAATACGTGTTATTAGTCACTATTCAACGTACTTATTCGAAAATATTTGCATTAATAAGCAAAAATATCGAGAACATCTGTCATTAAAACGAATTAACACAAAATCTACGGAAGATCATCCAGCGTTGCTTTTAAATACTTATTGTCATTTATCTCTATCATCAAAGAGTTATGCTTTAGGGTGCCTTCATTCTAATGTTCTTGGTCATGGACATGTAAGACAACTTAGAGATGTGATTGAGGCCTAGATGAAAGAAGAGACACTGGTTTTATGTGATGTGAGCTTTGAGTAAAAAAAAACTCTATTATACAAGAGAAACTCAGAGAGGAGGAAAAGAAAAGAACAAGTATGTTCTGGTTGGCGTTCTCCCTGTGTTCGATGCTTTGGTTGGTTGAAAAGGCTGCCTAGAGATTTGTTTGTTGAACTTCTTTGTTTTCTTGTTGGGAATTGTAATGGATTTTGAGGTCACATGCAAAATACTTCTTCGTTTAAGTATATAGCTTCTTCCAACAACACAGATTTGGCAAGTGTATCAAATTCTGCAGATGCTAGAAGAATTTGTCTTCCTCGGGGTGACGCATTTACAATGGCTTGCAAAAATGGCCTGTCACGTTCATAAATGACACAGAATATTACTCCATTTGTGAATGTAACTAGAGGCGAGTAACAAAAACTGTATGGGTGGATAAAATGACATATTATCACTACAAAAGTTTCTATTTCAAAGTTTGATGAGCTACATGTGGGTCCGGTAACCGACTTGACAAAAAACCATGTTCTTTGTCAAAGTTTGTTCGGTTTTCTCTCGATGTAGTTGCAAACTCCACATATTTGGCGTCACCTACGAACATTCTAGACCTTTCTATGGGCCACCATACCTACCACCACTATGAGGAAATTTATATTCTGATGCCATCTGCAACATTTGATACACTTGCAAGACCCCTGCTAATGCGTTCTGCAGCTTTTGATGCACTTGTCAGACCTGTGATGCCCGAAAAAGTTATGTACCTCAATAGATTTTCATTTTGTAGCTGGGTTGGATGTTTCTTCCAATTTACTGTAATAAAGCAAAGAAGTTCAACATACAAATCTTCAGGCGGTCTTTTCAACCAAACATATGATCGAATACAGGGAGAATACCAGTCACAACATACTTGAATTTTTTTCCCCTGCCATAACTATTGTGACATAAAACGACTCCCTCCACTTTGAAATCGATCTGAATCGCATTTCTAAGTTGTCTCGGATGTCAAGGGTTAGGAACATTGCAAGGAAAGCACCTTAAACCCCAACTTTTCGATGACAGAGGGAAATTAATACTTGAAAAAGAATGAAATGTCGATTAACCAGCCATTGCAAGCAAGCCATATATGGAAGAGACAAGCTATTCAAAAAACTGGGATAGATGTAGTTGGCAGCACCAATTAAGTACAAAACCCAAAATTGATATTCAACTTGTTTTTTATGAATAAAGGGTTTGAACGTCAAGAAAAATGTCAAGAAGCTTCATCAATGTACATATTTTTTATTAGTCGGTGGCAGGCCAAATCGCAATCGTTGTGGAAAATAACCTCAGCTGTATTTTGTAACCCTTATTATTTGAATATAGAATAATTTTGGTTTATTTTTTAATAGTATTTTCCAATTTCTGGTATTTGTTTTAATTTTATTTTGTACCTTCTTCCCCTGTGTCGTTAAACATGGACGACAAGTTTTTCTTTCTGTTTCCCACTACTTCAATCTAAATAAAGCCTGCTCTGTTCTTTCTTTACATTTTACATTTAAGAATAATTTTTCATAAGCCATACTTATGTGGCGTCGACCCTGTATTTAAAGAAAGAAATTAGAGGACCCGTCCTACTTCCATTCTTCGGGTCCCATAAATAGAATGAATTAATGAGTTACAACAAGGCGACTCAAGTGTTGACGCAATGTTCCTGTTCAGTATGTTGGATATATAGCAGCTTCTTCTATTTGATAATATCCGTGCATATATACTAATATCAATACTATTGGAATAAATGTACAAAAACTTCCTCTTCGAAAAAGATTAGCCAATTATGTTTGGGTTTGTGGTATTAAACAACTGTGTTCCCTGTTCCGTCATATACATCTTGCAGCCAAAGAACTTCCATAGTCTGCAATTTATGCTTTAACTACTGATAACTCACCAGGCGTTCGAAAAACTTGGCATTAATAAAGAAACGGCTAAAGCTGTCTTAATTACTTAAATCACACAAAATTTTGATTACATTTAATTTAATTTAGATATTGATGTTTATGGAGAGTCGGTGTTTTCTCATGTCATTGCATGGAATACAAGACGAATAGACGATAAGAAGTTTATCTCATTGAAACCACAATGAAAATTCATGTTTCTTGTTGCGCTATGTACATCTTGCAGTCAAAATTTTCATGGTTTCAATGAAATTTGCAAACCGAAGAGCATCCTACAAATTGGGAGATCATTTTCATTTGAAACAGAAACAATCCATTAATATATATTAGTATGAATACTATTAAGATAAATGTGAAAAATTTCTCCATTAATACATACTAGTATGAATACTATTGAAATAGATATCAAACCTTTCTCTTAGCCAATACTTTGTCAGTTATCTGGCCACCAGGCCCCTGGTTCGCGGTACCCAACACCTATGTCCCATGTTCCATCATATACATCTTGCATCCAAAGAACTTCAGTGATCTGCAGTTTATGCTTTTACTAGTGAGAACCCAGCAGGGGTTAGAAAACATTGTCATTAATAAACGAAAAAAAAAAAGGTTTTTCGATTGTCTGGTACTTATCCCTTTTCCCCTTTTCCTTTTCCCGTCCATTATGGCTTTCCGGTTTTATACTTAGTCGTATTTCTATGATGGGCGGTTGCAGGGTTCACGAGTTGACATATCTTCATCTCCATCTGTATCTTCGCATGACGAATCTGACCGACCATTGTTCCTTTCCATACCTAGGCAATTTTATGGCCGTGGTTGTCGGGTTGGCGCATACAAACTGGCCTTTTCTTCTTCCCGCTCATTATTTCTTTCTGGATATATACTTAGTGGCCTTTCTATGGTATCCATTTCTAGAGTTGGCGGGATGAGATGTCTTCATCTCCATCTATATCCTCACAAGACGGATCCGGCCAACTGTTGTTCCTTTCCATACTTGGCCAATTTTATGGTCGCCGTTGTAGTGTCGGCGCTTGCGAACCCGACTGTTTATCATTCCATTAATACATATTGCACTCAAAATATCTTTGATTTACAATTCCACCGTAGGTTCCTCGTATACATTAACTTTGTTCAAAGTATCTGTTATTGCCTTCCATCCCCAACAACTTCGCGTCCTTCCTGATATACATCAACAATGCTCTTACTAGTGACAACTGGACATAGTGGTATGAAATATACTTCTGTGATATTCAATTTATGCCTTAACTAGTGAGAACTCAGCAGGGGTTCGAAAGCATTTGCATTAATAATCAAACACTAGATGTTCTTTTGCAATATACTTAGTTCTTTTCCCTTGTCTTCTTCCCATGTATTATCGCTTTCTAGTTATATACTTAATCGTGTTTCTATGATTGCGGGTTCCAACATTGGCATGTTGACTTATCTTCATCTCCATCTATATCCTTGAATGATGAATTGGACCGCCTGCTGTTCCTTTTCATACTAGTGAATTTTATGCCCGTGGTTGCCAAGTTGACGCAATTGAACTCTGCTGCTTTTTGTTCTATCATATACATCTTCCACTCAAAATTTCTGTGATATACAATTCCATTGTGAACTCCTCCATCATTTTTCTCTTTTTTTCTTCCCATGTATTATGGGACTATAAAGTATGGACATGATATTTTATAGAGCATGTAAGGATTGTGCATTCCATACCTAGCGAAATTTTGGATCGCGGGTTCTCGGGCGGGTGGGCTCAAAATTGGGCCTCCATTGTTCCGTGCCCTACAAATAGCACCAATAATTTCGCGATATACAAATTGACAAGCGGACCTGTGGACTGACTAACTCAACATTGCACTTCTATTGTTCAGTATCCTCCAAATAGTGCTCCCAGTTCCGCGATATTCAAATTGACACACGAAGTGCAGGGCTGGCAGGGTGGAGATTGCCATTGTTTATGGATGTTAATCCCTATGAAGTATCTAATAGTATCTAAAAAATTGTTTTCAATACTAAATTATCTCTTAGTAGTGAGAATTGGACACAGAGGTATGAAACAGTTGGCATCACACCCTCCGTAATATACAAATTAACTACCAGATTCTGACATCGTTAGCTCTTCCATCTTACAGATTATGCATTCAAATGTTTGAAGTGATACAATTTGAACGTTAGGGCCTTGTGTCTTCTGAAGACACCTTGTTAGCCTGTTTTAGATCCTTTTGTTGTCGGGTTCACAAAATGTCCAACTCTTGGATACCGTTTTGGGTTGGCACCAAGCTTCATTGTACCACGGTTCACAAATGTTTCAAAGTATCTGTTGTTTCCTTCCATCCTCACTAACTTCCTCTCATTCTTAATATATATTGGTTGTTCTCTTACTAGTGACAACTGAACACAATGGTACGAAATAGTTGGCATCCGACTCTCCGCAATATACAAATTGACTACCGGGTTCACATCTTGTACTCAAAATTTTCGTGATCTACAATTTCACCGCAGACTCCTTAGTCCTTTTTCCCTTTTCTTATTCCTGTGTATTATGGATCTCTGGTTATATACTTAGTCACCTTTCTATGATTGTGGGTTCCAGCATTGGCGGGTTGACATCTTTATCTCCATCTATATAATCACACGACGAATCTGACCGACTGCTATTTCTTTCCATACTTAGCCAATTTTATGGCCGCGATTATCGGGTTGGTAGTTTCAAACTTTGCTTCTTCTTGTTCTGTGATCTACATCTTACACTCAAAACTTACATGATCTACAATTCTACCGCGAACTCCTCGAACTCGCAAGCTTCACTCTACCACGGTTCACAAATGTCCTTCCTAATATACATTTGTTATAATCTTACTAGTGACTCTTACAAGTGACAATTGCACACACTGATAGAAATAGTTTGCATCCAACCCTTCACAATATAGAAATTGACTACTGGGTTTCGACATCTTCCCCTCTTCAGTCTTACAGATTATGCATTCAAATGTTCCGAACGATACAATTTGACCGTCGAGGCCTCACGTTTTCTGGGGAGACCTTGTGACCCTATTTTGGATCCTCCTATTCACGGGTTCACGAAATCTCCAATTCTTAGTCAATGTTTTGGGTTGGCACATTCAAACTCTTCTACTTCTTGTTCCGTGATATACATATTGCACTCAAAATTTCCGTGATTTACAATTCCACCGTGGAATCGTTGGTCGCTTTTCCATTTTCTTCTTCCCTTGTATTATCGCTTTGTGGTTATATACTTAGTTGCCTTTCTATGATCGTGGGTTCTAGCATTGGCGGGTTGACATATCTTTATCTCCATCTATATAATCACATGACAAATCCAACCGACCATTGTTGATTTCCATACTTAGCCAATTTTATGGCCACGGTTGTTGGGTTGGCGGTTTCAAATTCTTCTTCTTGTTGCGCCGTATACATCTTGCACTCAAAACTTTTGTGATCTACAATTCCAGTGCAGAATCATTGAACTCGCAAGATTCACTCTACCACTACTCAAAAATGTTTCAAATTATCTCTCGTTGCCTTCCATCCCCACTAACTTCCTGTGCTTCCTGATCTACATTAGTTATGCTCTTACTAGTCATATACAAATTGCCCTCTGGGCTGTCCTACCATACCCTCTTCGTTGTTACGCGTATTACACTCAAAAATTTATGAGACATACAATTTGACCCTCGCACCCTCACCTTCAACAGTTGTACCTTGTAACCCTATTTTGAAGATTTTTTTTTCCATGCCCGTGACCTCCGTATTTTCTTACTATGCAATTAGAAACCTTTCATGCTATCAATTAACCATGTAGGAACCCTCAAAATTTTCATTAATGGGTGAAACGCTCGAGGAGATCTCCCATTATTACACATTAAACCAAGATGTGCGGAGAGTTATTTTGTCCCTTCCGATTGTTCATATCGAACACGCGTCGTCGTCTTGGCCTGCTCAAGAAATCTACAATGCTTAATCGCTCATTGCAATATCCGCCATGTTCGCATTTCTATGTATGCAATTACTAGTGTTTAATGTTAACAACACATCATGCAACAACCATCCAAATTGTCATTAATCAACGAAAGTCTCGAGGACATTTCCCATTCACATGCTTTGGACCAAGATTTGTACAGGGTTATATTATCCCTTCCAACTTTTCATTTCATTCATCGTCTGGAGAAAACAAACGTTCTTGTAGACTTATGGCAGCAGGTCGACAACCGTTTTGTGGAGATACAGTAAATATGTTTACACATCAGGACCAGAAATTCTAGTGGTCTAGGGCATACTTTTACTATTCATCCCATTCCGCCCAGAACGAAGTGATTCGGACCTCTGAAATCACTCGTGCAGGCTACATCCCTGAGGTTTTTTACTGTAAGGAGGTGGTCTCTCAGTGCGCTGAAAAATATATTCCAGGCCAAAGAATTATTCCACTGCGCAACCATTCTCTTGTTTCTTTGTCACCTCAGGTCTTCCACGAGATGTTAAAATTGTCGGAGCCAACATTGACGTTCAGAGGACAAGACTACAAGCAGTTTCTAGAAAAACATGATAACGGGTTGGACATCTTAGTCGAATTCCTCGAAGACCCGACAATAGTTCCTGAAGATATCACAAGGTTGCAGGTAAGTTCCTTTAGAAATCCATTTCGAGAAATTGCTTAGTTGTTTACAAGAATAACGGGACATGCATCCACGACAAGCATTTCCCATATAATTATTTATATTTTGTATTTCACAGTTAAGGAACAATACATTTTCGATTGGGGGAAGCTAATTTCCATTGAGCTCTGTTCCCAGTTGTCACGATTCAAAGAATCGAATAAATTTTATATGTCATCCTACTTGATTTTCGCAATTGTGCATTGCTTCCCATTTACAAAACTTTCTCTTTCCAATAAAATAAATTGTGGATTTGACCCAGTAACATTCTGGTATGAGGCCCTGTGGAGGCACAAATCCTTTCATTGTTTTTATGAAGTTTTTAATGGCTTTGTCTCAGGTTTCAAAGATTTATTGTTAGGCAAGGATGCTCCATAGATGTATGGCCAAGCAACCATGTTTTTGAACAGGAAGGGCACACTTGAGCAAAAGGAAAATCACAGTGTCCTCATGGTCTTTGGCTCTAAGGAAAATCCTTCTTTCCTTCCATGCCACATCATGAACAATATGTTTGTTGCTGAAATAACAAGGCAATACAACCACTGGTTGCATTTTTTCTATGACAAGAAAAAAAAAAGTTCATTCCTCTGCCCTTGAAATTCGGAGACTTTGTGTACAGAAACATCAACAAGATTGACGGGTTTTCCACCCATTTCTAGAAATTGAACCTAACGTATGTTGAAAGGCTAAAAAGGTTCAACCCTAATGGGATTTTTCAAGAACATTTATTGGCGGTTGGATTTAACAAATCTTTTATCCATAGACACCTGACCCAAGGTAGGGACAATGTCGACAACAATCCTTCTTCTGTCGATTGCGATGCAGAGACATTTCAAAGCGCGACTGAATTGTACAGACAACATGGAAAAGTATCCGGTGATAAGAGTACCCAGTCCCCTGCCAACACTCCCAAGAGCACGACATCAGAGAGCATCGCTTTGACAGTCCACCCCAATAAGAAAGAAACCCAGAAATCTTCGAACGGAGGAGGAGATAAGAACCCTCCTCGCATAAATATTTATAGTCCTCACAAAATTCCACTGACGAAGATGAGAAAAAACAATGCAGGGCAGGCGGAGGAACCCGAAATTGAAAGTGGACAACTGTAACTTGAAATTGAAACTGAGCACATGCAAAAAATTGGGTTGTCCATGGTGGAAATATCTGAGATCGACTTTTTTGACGAAGATGAATCCTTCGTATTCCAGAGCATTATTTTTGACAGCCAATCTAAAATTATGGTCATTGAAAAGAGAGATGTAACAAATAGGAAAGGAAAATCTTGCACAGATATTAACTTTAGGAAAATGTGGCCATCCCAAATCTCCTCATTTAACCAAGTAACTAGTGAAATTCTTCGTGATTCCATTGGAGGAATTGTGACGGAAAATGCCAATCTTAAAGACCACCTCAACGAATTTGAGCATGCTTTCATTGCAACCCCATAATTTTCCAGTCTTTTGGCAAAAATCGTGCCTTCTACCACTGCAGCCAAGATTAAAGTATCATCTACCCTCCTTGCATGCTCTAGAGCCCTTGTAGAGAATAACATCAAAAAAATAATGTAGTTAGTTACTGAAGCCTGGGAAACATCGCAAAATTTTGTTTCCTTCGAAAAGAAGGAAAATGATTTCCTGCAACATTTGGAGGCGAATTTAAAAAATGATCATCATTTCTGTGAATAGGTGCTGGCCCATTTTGCCGACTATGTCATCAACACATCGGAACTGAAAAGAAGACAAGAGAAACTCCCCTCCCCAAAGCAGACCAAAAAAGTAAAAGCATGCTGGCAAAAGAAAGTTAACAACCTGGAGCTCATTGTCAAATCATGTAAACAAGTCATATTAGAAAAGGAAGATTTATTCACAAGCTTGCTCCAAATGGACTTAGCTGGAAGTACCAATGAGGTTCAAGACCCAAACTTAATTCTCAAATCCTTGTCAATCACCAAAGAAGCCTTCCAGGAACAATTTGAAATTTTAAAGGGGTTGTCTTTCGAAAAGTTTTACGACATACTTGAACATCATCTAGATGAGCACGAGTGCTGGGTATTGGACTATGCGACACACAATGAAGAAATTGAACATAGTCTGCATAGTATTTCAATGGATCTAAGGAAATTAGAAAACGACCTTTACGGCATAGAAATCCGAGATGAAATCAACATGACCCCCATGAAAAACTACATCGAAGAATGGTTCCAACAGAGAATGGACAACCTTGTCCAGGAAGGGAAACAATTGGTCAACATGACTCCACTGACCATCGACGATAGCAACAAAAATGCATTAGCTTCATAGTAAGTCTATACTGGTATCTTGTTTTCTTTATCAATCCAATTTAAGTCTATACTGTCATCTTGTTTTCTTTATTAATCCACTTATGACCTCTTTAAATAGAAAACTGTAACCAAAGACTCATAACTTCCAATTTTTTTCTTTTCAGGTCTTCCTCTCTACCACCGCACACTTCTTCTTTCAACATTCCTAATTCTTGTACTTATTTATTTTTATGGTCCGCGGGAGCCCCAATCCCAGTCTATATGAAAAACACATTTAAATTTCCAGAAAGATGTAACTAACATTATTAATTTTTGATAAATTCTAAAGAAAACTGATTCGGGAATGCCTTTATTGTATACTAAATTTTGGGTGTCCAGGAACCTTTCTTGTTTGTTCCAAAGAAAACTAATTCAGATCTGCTACATTTCTTGTGTCCTATTGTATGCTAATTTCTTTGTCTTGCACGACGTTGTTACTATTCTATTGTATGCTAACTTTTTGGGTGTCCAGGAACCTATACTTTGATAAATTTCAATTTTTCTTGTGTCCAAAAGCCTTTGATTTCAAGCAAACTAATTCAGGAATACTATTTTTTTTTGTGTTTCTCTCCACGAACCTATGTAACAGATGTTATTACTATTCTATTGTATGTTTTTAAATGTTGATGTAATTTCCAGAGATATGTAACATAAATTATTTATTTTTGATAAATTTCTATAGTCCGCAAGTTCAATTATCAATTTGTATATCGTGGAGCTGTCAGTGCTACTTGTAGGGCACAAAACAATAGAGGCCCAATTTTGAGCCCACCAGCCCGAGAACTCGCGATCCAAAAATTGGCTAAGTATGGAGGCCTGCTATATTTTTTGTGTCCTATTGTATGCTAAATTTTTTGTGTTGCATGATGTTGTTACTATTCTATTGTATGCTAACTTTTTGGGTGTTCAGGATCCTATACTTTGATAAATCTCTATTTTTATTCTGTCCAGAACCCTTTGTTTTAAAGAAAACTAGTTTAGGAATGCTAATTTTGTTGTGTTTTCCTCCAGGAACCTATGTAACAGACGTTATTACTATTCTATTGTATGTTCTTAAATGTTGATGTAATTTCCAGAGATATGTAATATAAATTATTTATTTTATGATAAGTTTCTATATTCTGCAAGTCCACTTGTCAATTTGTATATTGTTTAACTCTCGGTGCTATTTGTAGGGCACAGAACAAAATAGGCCCAATTTTGACCCCGCCAGCCCAAGAACCCTTGATCCAAAAATTGGTTAAGTATGGAATGAGGGCTACATGTATGCTCTATAAAATCTCATCCCCATACTTTATAAAAGTGCATATTTCGTATGTATAAAACTAAATATCTACTTTCTAAAATTTGATAAATGTCAATTTCTTTTGTGTCCAGGATCCCTTGTTTTAAAGATAGCTAATTCGGGAATGCTAATTTATTTATGTTTTTTTCTACGAATCTATGTAACAGACGTTACTATTATTTTTGTGTTTCTCTCCACGAACGTATGTAAAGAAAAATAATTCGGCAATGCTAAATTTGTTGTGTCCAAGAAAAGCCTTTCTTTTAAAGCAAACTAATTCGGGAATGCTAATTTTTTTTTGTTTTTCTCCACGAACCTATGTAACAGATGTTATTACTATTCTATTGTATGCTTTTAAATGTTCATGTAATTTCCAGAGATATGTAACAGACATTATTAATTTATGGTAAATTTCTATAATCTGCAACTCCGCGTGTCAATTTGTATATCGCAGAACTGTCGGTGCTATTTGTAGGGCACGAAACATCAAAGGCCCAATTTAGAGCCCGCCAGCCCGAGAACCCGCGATCCAAAAACTAGCTAAGTATGGAATGAGGGCTCCATGCATGCTCTATAAAATCTCATCCCCATACTTTATAAAAGTACATATTTCGTATGTATAAAACTAAATATCTACTTTATAAAAGTACATATTTGGTGTGTATAATTTATGATGTCTAGGAACCTATAATTTGATAAATTTCAATTTCTTTTGTGTCCAGGAGGCCTTGTTTTAAATATAACTAATTCGGGATGTGAATTTCTTTGTGTTTTTTTCCACGAACCTATGTAACAGACGTTACTACTCTTTTTTTGTATTTCTCTCCACGAACGTATGTAAAACGTATGGAAAGAGAAGCCTTCCTTTTAAAGCAAAATAATTCGGGAATGCTATTTTTTTGTGTTTTTCTCCACAAACCTATGTAACAGACGTTAGTACTATTGTATTGTATGATTTTAAATGTTCATGTAATTTCCAGAGATATGTAATAGACATTATTAATTTCTGATAAATTTCTATAGTCCGCAACTCCGCTTTTCAATTTGTATATCGCAGAACTATCGGTGCTATTTGTAGGGAACGAAACATCAGAGGCCCAATTTTGAGCCCGCCAGCGCGAGAACCCGTGATTCAGTTCCGTGCATGCTCTATATTTCGTATGTATAAAACTAAATATCTACTTTATAAAATTATATTTTTGGTAGGTATAATTTATGTTGTCCAAGAACCTATAATTTGATAAATTTCAATTTCTTTTGTGTCCAGGAGCCCTTGTTTTAAAGATAACTAATTTCGGAATGCTAAATTTTTTGTGTCCAAGAACCTTTTAAATGTTGATAATTTTTTATATTTTTCAGGAAGAAATAATTCTGGAATACTATGTTTTGCATGCAAACCACATGTATTTCAACTTGCTAGTCATGTGTCTGTATTCGGTCACATTTAATCCCATCCCAACTTGGAAGGGACTATGCTTCCATGCAACACTTGTTATTTATGTCACTTGTAGGCTATCAGAGTCTTTAAGATTTTGTTAGTTGGATGTGTATATATATATATATATCAAGGGTGATAAAGTCCATGCATGACGATGTAGCAATGAATCAAATCACTATCATTTAGATTTAGGAAAATGAATAGGCTAATTCAGGAGCAATCTACTCTACCAAGTTCTTCTTTTCAGGTAAAAAAACGGACCTGAATTCTGTCAAATTTTCAGGAGTTGTGTGAGTTTTGTATGGATCAAAGTTCCATGTATTTTAGAACCTTGTCTAGGGGGTTTTACCCCATTTTAAACCAACCCAAATGCTCAAAAAATCAATCAGAGTTCTGAATTGACCGAAAATTTAAAAGTAGAATGTCGAAAAACCTACAGGAAAAGTAACTAGAGAGAGATGATTTCTCCCCAATTAACCTACTCCTTCCAAAAATACTACTACTTGCCCAATAAAATATGCCACTGCAGCCTGCCAAACACCATTCCAACCATTAATTTAGTGATATTAATTAACTGTCAGTGCCTTACGTTGTGTCCTATATTCAAATGGCCAGTGCTTCTGCCTTAAGTGGTGTTCTATATTCGAATGGCTAGTACTTCCATTCGAACAGGCTTGCGTGTTTGGATCAAGGGGTTTGTGTAAGAAACATAACTTGAGAGATTAGGAAATCCTCTACTATTCAATATCTTATGTTGTTTCCACACGTATCAAGCAAACCTTCAGACTGCAGGGAGTTGCCAATTACGGGCAGAAGGCCATTTTTCTTCATATACCTTACCTATGTAGATGGCATGTTCGTTATGAACAATAGTCTCAGCTTCAGATCATGCTGTGTTGGAATAATGTCGAAATTAGGAAAGCACAAAGTATATTCTTTCTTTTATTAGAAATGTCACCAAGACTCTCCTTAAACAATCCTACGTACATAAGCACCTTGCTAGTTATCAATCCGCATACATGTTGATGAGTTCCCTAGGTTCCCGATCTCGTATAGCCTGTTCATGGGATGGGGAAAATCAAATATAAAATAGATCCTTGGGATGGAGAAAAATGATATCAAAGAGATGCAACATTATGTTGGTAGTTTCCTTATCGCCCTACAAGCCCCTATTTCCCTATATTTTTTAGATTGTTCCCACCCCCCTAAAAACCTTTTTTTCTAGGATTTGTGTTTCCCTTTATCTCGTTGAAGAAATCCATTACTTCCTTGGAACCACTGGAACACAATTCTTTGGAGGTAGTGCTTTTCATATTATACCTTGGATCGAGGAACTTGGAGCCTGGTTCCAGGATTGCGTCGCAATAGTTACATGTTGTAACCAACTCATTTTATTGTTATTAATAAAATAACTCTCATTCTCATCCACTTCTCTTTGTTAATTCATTCCTTTGATGAGATTTTTTGTATCTTATTTTGAATCTAACATAGAAAGTGAATTGATTGTATTTAGTTATTTAGAGGATAAATATTGTTGGGTTATATTTCTTCCTTTTGCTTCTTGGGCTGACCCAAGTTCATATCTGAATAAGTTTCCAACAAAACCCTCTAAAACTATCGACCCTCCTGGTAAACCAGAAGGCAAAACAACACACAAAGTGTACTGTGCAGTCTCACCTGAGATAGTTCTATGGGTGAATGCAATGCTCAGGTACTTTCATTATAGGAATGAGTGGGGATCTAGGGTTGTATTTCATCTTCTTCATTCCTTAAAATGATTATTCAATCTATTATTCCTAGGATTCATTCATCTGTTAAGCCTATGCATGCATTCTCATAGATCTAACTTAACCATTCATTCATCCATTCATAATATAACTACTGACAGAAGATAAATATGCAATAAATATCACTGATAACATATGTTTTACCATGGTTCACCCCCTCCCAGGCTACGTCCACAAAGATCTGGCTTCTCTGCTATTTTATTAAGTCTATTGCAAAATCTAGCGCTGTGCGCATTACATATTTCTCACTACAAGAATACATGGGTTTAAGACCTTCTACGAGGGGGACTAGATCACACCAGGCTCCTCATCCTATCATATCACCCTCAAGATTTGACCTACTTGACTCTCGTGCATCTCAACAACTTACAAGATTATCATAACAATAACTGAACTAGGAACTTCGGACCAACCCTGACCTAGACCTCCTAGGTTCTTATTTATACTATCTTACATGTTTATTCTCCATTACAACCATTACCAAAACCCTAACCCTAACATGGTTATGTATAACTTCCTGTGTGCCTTGCATGTTGCTTCCCTTGCATGCTTATTTTCCTCGCATGTGTTTCTTTTCCTTCCAGCTGTTCTTCTCCAAAATTATGGCTTTTTCCCTCCAAAATTGGGTATTTCCTCAAAATAGGCCTGCGCCCAACATGCCCCCAACACTGACATGTGGCTTATCCCGAGCCACTTAGGTAGTGCGCGCTCCCTGAACAACCTCTGACTGGCAGTGGAACTTGTCCTTCAATTCCTTTCCTTTTTCTCTTATCTACGCGACTTTGTTTGTTAGCGCCTCTACATTTTGCGTTCTTATTTCCTCCTGTATTAGTGTTGCGCTCTCTGTTTGTGTCTGTACCATACTTTTCTTTTCCTCCTCCAGCTATGCAATAACCTATCTTTTTTTTTCTTGGAGGGGTTCTAGTTCGTCTTGTCTCTCTTGCTTCTACATCTGTGCAGCTTTCAAATCTCTTTGCAGCTTCCTCATGTCCTGAGTGCCCTTCAAGCACTTTGTGATGCTCATCACTTTCTGCCTTTGTTTGAGATATTGTATGGTTTCTCTTAATCTCTCCCTCTCTCATCTTCCTGGTCTCATTGTTGTACCTTCTCATTCTCTTCTAGTGTTGTCCAAAGCTGCATGACTCTGTCAAATAGTTCCTCTGATGCCTTTCCTTGGTTCTCCATCTCTACTATTTGGAGTGCAACTTCTTGTTTCCTATTCTCTCGAACTTCGGGAGGAGTCGTAGGGTTCAAACATTCCTTTATCTCCTTAATCACATGTCTGTACTAATCAATTGTTTTTTCAATGAGGCTGATCTTCTCCTTTGCGCTTCTCTCAGCTACTTGTGCGTTATTTGGGATGCGATAGTGTGTTGATGCTAATCCCTGTTCCAATCTGTCTACACATTATTTCTCTTCCTCCTTCTCTGCAATCAACTAGTCGCATGTTATTTGAAGCATCATCATGACCCCTCTTCCCACCTATAAATCTGTTGGATCCGCGTGGGCCCTAGACTGCACTTCTTGCATGAAACTGGCCTGTAGCCCGTATAAGGCCTTTGTAGGTATTTGTGTCATGATCATTTCCACTTGTTCTACATCTTCTAGGGGTTTCTACGTAGTATCCTAATCAAATATGATCATTTGATGCATTACCAAGAATGTTTCCCTACCCTGGACAACGAACTATACTGTCTCCTCACCTTCTTTTTGTGCAGGTGGCCTCTGTGTCCTTTCCTGTTGCTACGCGGAGGTCTACGATCCTTCCTGAATCTGTAGTTGTTGTATAATTTCATGGACCTCTAGAAATTTAGCCATGATGTCTTCTCGTTGTGCCTCTGCAATTCAGACCACTTCTTCACTTCGATCTTGGACTTTGCCCACGATAAGATATGCATCATCCTTTGTTAGGTTGATGTCTGGGTCTTCCATCTTGTACATTCTTTTCTTGCATGTCTCTTTTTCCTATGGGGTTTCCTCACTTTCTATGAGGGATGCACCCCACTTGTTGTTCCTTGGGCTCTTTCTTTTGCAGCCTATGCAATCTCGTTCTTCCCAGTTTGTGGTTGAATTCATATCCTTGTTGTAGTTTGTGTCCTACTCAGTCGTTTTGGTACTGCGTTGCTCCCAGTTGGCTGCATTCGCATTGTAGTTGTTCTAGTATTTTCACTCGAGCTACTTGTTCCAGCTGACAAACCTTCTTCTACCTTATCCTTAGGCTTAGAGGACTGTGTTGTGCATGTCCTCATGGATGGTTTTTCTACTGGTAGATACCACTGCACAGGCCAGTCTTTGATGATCCAGTCCACTTCCTCTTTGATGATGTAGTACTGCATCTTTGGCCATGCCTTCTTGGGAACCCTCGCGGCTTGGATCCATACATGATGTCGGGATGCCTTGAATTTTTCCATCCCCTCTATCTCCTACACTACATCCATCGGTATGCACCATAAATTTGTTGTGTGTTGTTGTATGTCTTCTAGTAACATGGTGAAGAATGCATCATTTGCCTACTGCATATTGTTATCCTTGGCCTGCCAGAGGGACTCATATCTGGCCGCGTAACATTTTCCCATCTTGTCCAAAAATGTCGATAATTTGGGATCTTTCCATCCTGGCAACGCTATCAAGATGATTATCCATTAATAATGGAACTCGGTTCCATTATCCTATGCGTCACAACAATCTATTAAAAATAGGTTCAGCAGGTACGACGCCCAACTAAACATAACCCCCTTCAAGCATTGTGTGACTGCTACAATAACACATGTTGTCACTTCCTCTCAGAAACATTTCCTCAACAATTTGCAAGCCATCAACTCGGTAGAAAACCTTGTCGCATTGTCATTGATGTATTTGATGACAATGCCTTTGTTTCCCCGTGTAGTGTCGAGCTGCACTTTAACTTTCTCCTCTAGTTATTTTTCGCACACCTTGCTCTCTAGGTATTCTTCGGGTTGCACATCGATTGTGGGGAGTACTGTGATTTTGGAAATTAATGCCACATCAATCTGCACTGGTCTCTCCATCCACAAGATTCCTTCATGGACGTGGGAGACGAGTTGTTTGACACATAGGTCGACATTCTTACCACGTCCAAAGTGTGGAATGTCCAATAGATTCATAATACCCAAATTGTAGAGCCCCGTTAGCCACTGCGCGGGCTCTAGTATAGGTTTTCCGAGGGGTCCAATTTCCCTTGTATTTATCAAATAATTCTCCTCATCCAACTCTGGAAAATTGGAGGCATCGTGCACGTCGTGGTTGGTGTACCTCATATTAGGTACCTTTCCTAGAATGTCATCCACAGTGATGACTCTGTCTGGGAGATAAGGGAGTTGAATCTCCATGGTATATGGTGTCTTTCTTTTCTGTCCCATAGCAGACGTGCTTGTCTCTATTGCGTCTGCATCCTCTTCCTCTCTTATGGACTCTGGTCGGTCATTGATGTCCTCAACCAACACCTCTTCATGTTCCTAGGATTTCCACGGTCCCATTGTTTCGTTGGGATTCGTGGACATCTCAGGGTTAGGGTTTGAAATCTTGTTCCGAGCCCCAGAGCTCTTCTCTATTTCTCCTTGTTGAGTTGTAGGTATCTCTTCATCAACTTGTGTCAGGCTAATCGATTATGGGTCCGAGGTGGTAACATCCTCTAGCTCTACCACATTTTCAAGTTGTTGCATTCTCTCCTTACACCTTTGGCCCTGTCGAGTAATTGAAACGAACTGTCTTGGTGTGTTGAACTTTGGTGGAGTCATCCTCTCTCAATTTCACAAACTTGCTTTCTCTTTTGTAAACTGCTAACTAGGGTATGTCTTGTTTTTCTCTCTCCGGGCTCAAAAATCGCTAAGTGTTGAATAATTGTATGCTTTCCTCATTTTATAGACTTGGTCATGTTCATTTTCCACTTTTTGTGTGCATTTGCGCCAACTTCAATTTTTACTGTGCACTGTCTTATGATGTTTGTCACGGTAATTATTGTAGGCGAATTTTTCCAATATTTTTGCATTTTCTTTCTTTTATATTTTTGTATTTATTTTTCCCTGCTTTTCTCCTTTTTTGTTTTTTTTTCTCATTTTTCTACCCTAGCTTCTACTATAGTACACTATATACATGCCTTTTTCCATTGCGTTGTAACTTTTAAGGGTTAGGAGGTCAACTACCCCTGTACAGTTTCAGTCGACTCATGTTGATCATTCCTTTCAGTTATGTTCCTGCCAGATCCTTTAGCTATACAGATCCCCCATCTGTGACAGTCTTTACTTCATAGGGCCCTAGCCAATGAATTCTAAATTTTCCAGGATGTTGAAAAACATTGCTGACATAGAGAAAGACTAGGTCTCCTTCCTTGAAACTCTTCCTCTTTATATGTCTATCATGTCAGGATTTGTCTCTTGCTTTCTGTACTGCTTGGTGAAATCCTTCTAGAATTTTATCCTCTTCCATCTCCATTAGTTGATTCAATCTCTCCTTTACTACTCCTCTTTCTGTCATGTTGGTAATTGTTGATACGCGCATACTAGGTACTAGAAATTCTAATGGTACCACTGCTTCCTTCCCATACACCAATATGAATGGTGTCTATCTTGTCAACTTCTTACATGTAGTCCTGTATGCCCATAGTATTGTTGGTATTTCAAGTGCCAATCATCTATGTTGACATTGTAGATTTTTGTCAAAGCATTCTCCAATATATTATTGGAATCTTCTACTGTTCCATTTTACCGAGGATGGTATGGTGTACTCTTCTAGTGATAAACTTCAAACTCCTCAGTCATAGCCCTGATAGTATTGTTAATAAAGTGAGTACCTTGGTCAATCATCAAAATTATTGGACACCCAAATCTGGTGATCACTTTATCAAACAAGAAGTGTGTTATTGTCTCTACGCTGCAGTCTCTGACTGGTGCTTCTTATGCCCATCTTGTTAAATATTTTGTCACCATAATAATATATCTATCTCCTTATATTTTTGTTGGTGGATTGATTGGTCCCAAAAAATCTATTTCCCATTTGTAAAATACCTTTGTTGGCACTAAAAGTCACACTTTGACTACCAAAGTGTAAACTCAACACCCATCAATAAGTTTAAAGATAAGTTTTTATAACAATGTGGCAAATGGATAAAAACTTAGTAAAATGATGTCAATCACAGTAAGCTCCATATAAAATGCACAAAAAAATGAGGTTTTGAGTAACTTAGATCATTTTTGAAAGAATAATATGGATAGGTGGAAAGATGATAGGGAAAAGACGGATTTCTATTAGCCAAAAAGTCTCAGTTCTGGTACACAAAATTCGATATGTCTATGTTACATCCACAACATCAAAATATGAGTCTCATCTCAACCATTCAAACCTTTCTCAGTATTAATATTCCTATATTATAGTCTAGACTATCAATGACAACTTTACAATCCGAGTAACCACTCCTGCATATGATCCTATGCGTAAAGGTGGCGTGACTACAATTTTTCAACAGAAAATAACAAAATGCTAAAATCGAGGTTAATGTTGGCAACGTCCTTAACATCCTCTTTATGGATGATGAAGTGTCCCTTTGAGCACATCTTCCTTTGGCAGGTGGCCTCATAGCTTACAACTGACCCTTAGACAACTTTCATGCATTCATCTAACCATCTGGAAGCTACTTATTCCTTCAAAACTTCAAGAACAAGAGTTCATAGCACAGTTCCCAGCACCTACCTGCATCAGCCAGTTCATAGTGCCAGGCGCTGCGAACTTTCCCTTAGAAACTTATGGCATTAAATAAAACCCAAAAACATCCCAAAAACTATCTCCAGTTCCACCAACTCTTGTAATAACATATGATCATGATATATGACTTAGAAGATAATACACTAGTAGCTAAACATGATTTATCAAGCATGACCATCCTCAAAATTGCAAAATACAAAAAACATGAAACTGTCAAAACTGATATGAGTTAAGGTGTTCAACTTCTTCATTTTTTAACTCTCGAGCTCCTCCTGGTAGAAGCTTTAGCCAACATATCTAGATTTATCTTAGCTAACTCCTCTTTGAAAGGTTGTAGCTCTTCCTTTAGTTCTCTGATTTGTGTCTGGTGAGATTTGTTTTGTCTATAGAGGTTTTTGAGATGCCTGTGGAGGGGCCGAAATCTTTTGGCTATAAATTTGGCTTTGTCAATAGTTTCATGATACATGTCCATGATTCCATTAATCTTCTTCTTTGCAACCAATTCCCCCTTCTTCATTTCATCGACCTCAACCCTTGACTCTTTAAGTTGTCTTTTGAGCCTCTTAAAAGTATGATTGCTCTCTTCTTGAGGAGTAGTGATGTTAATAATTTCAATAGGATATTCAACAACTATGGATTTAACTTTCTTCTGGATTGAAACTCCTATTGTATCTTCCTTCACATGGATTTCTTGTTTAGTTGTTGCTCTAGTAAAGGGTCTCTTATTCCTGACTTTGTCTGCACCAGAGGGTTAAGGGAACAATGACTTCCTTACTCTCAAACCTATGGATTTAGTTGAAGGAAACCCTACTGGACTAGGATCTGGCATAGGTGGAGCTTCTCTCTATGAAGACTATGAAGGTCCTCTTCCTTCATGATCTTGTGTTGCTTTATCATCTCTAGCAATCTTAGTGCTATTTCTTTTCTTGTTCATTTCTGAATATACAATCTTGTCAATATGAAGAGGGATTTGAATTTTAGACTGTGGAGTGGGAGAAACATTTAGCTGGAAGTGTGAAGAAGAAATGAATGCTTCCTCATCAATGTTTTTCGTTCTCAATTCCTCCATCACCGACATCTTTATAAGGCATGTGAAGTGTAGCAATAGCCTTATATGGTATTGATATATCATGTTAAATATCCCTTCATAGGTGAAATATCTTTGAATCACCTTCTGGGCACTCCCTTTGACAAATTGTCCCCTTGGTATTCTGGTTTGAGGAATTCCCTGGAGAAAGAAATATTTAGGGTCATGGCCTTGAACCATCTCTCATCAATGTTGAGTATCTCAGTTGCTACTGATATGGACAATTCAGACACCTCAAAATCCAATATCCCAACCTTAGTTTTGGTCCCATCGAAGTTAAGCGCAAACTCCCTAGCCACCTTTGGGTGCCCTCTCTACATTTTTTGACAAAACTTAATGCATCCTACTCTTTGGAAAAATTCCCTGATCAAGGGCCTGGAAAAAAAAATCTTCATATCATAGGGCTTTGTTCTCACTATTCCTCCTCTTTTGCGAGCCTTCCTTTGTTGTGGAATATCCATTAATGTTGTTTGAAGAAGACCTTACCACAATATTTATTGATTGTTAGAGGTGAAACAAGGAAAACAAAGGATTATGGTTTTAATGGCAAGGATTTCCAAATAGGCTAGTTTTGTCTAAAACTTCTATACTTCTCAGCTCATTTGATCTCCAAGAAAAAGACAAGGTATTTTTCAATCAGGATGACAAGGGGAAAGACTACTAATAATTATCATGAAGGGATATCAAAACAGATCTTTGCAAAATGTGTTTTATCAACCTCAAACTTGTTCATAACATCACTACTCTTTTGCAAAACTCAGGTTGGCTTCCACATGTGACTAATTTTATAGTGTAGAGTAGATAGGAGTGTAATTAAGTTTGTTGAGCTTACAAAAGACAGGTTTTGTAAAAGGTGTTGGAACAAAGGGTTCAAAGTGCTAGGTTTGCTGCACAGAGTTCGCAGTGCTAGGGCAGGGGTTTTGCAATGCTTGGGAATGATAAGCAAAGCAGGAGAAATGGCTAAGTGGGAAAGGTGGCCTAAACCCAGGGATACTTATGGCTTAATGGGAAAGGTTCAGAGCACATGAAAATGGGTTTTGAAACTTGTAAGAAGGTAAATGAGATAGTTTGCAACGTCTGCCACCGGTTAACAACACCCAAAAGGAAAAACAACTAACAAGCCCTTTCCTGACCTTCAAATAAGGTGAAAACTCTCATGGAGTACATGGTGGTTCTGAATTTGATGCTGGTATATTTGAACTTGCACAATGGCATCTGCAAGTAGTCCAACCCCGAATTCATCTTCTTCAGCTAGTTCACAGAGCCGAGTTTGTAGCACCTATCTATAGCACCAGGTTCACAACCCCAAGCTCAAAAATGATTTGTACACTTGGAGAAAATAGTTAGAATCCTTTATGACACAATCCTTAGGAATTGGTTTAAAATATTAGCTCTGAAAACAAGGAGATATTCATTTACACGATCCATAAATGCAATGATGGCAATGAATGCATGGTGTACCTTTGAATTCACTACGAACTCTCCTAGTGAATTGGAAATGTACATATCAAAACTCATTTGGCATCTAAATGGATAAAGGTGATGAAAGGAGAGGTCTACGTACAACATGGAGGAGGTGACATGTTAGGGTGATGATGGAGAATTTGAAGATGTGACTCATGAAGGCTTTATCCCACTTGTTTTGATAGCAAGGCATAACCCAATGACTCTTATACCAAAGTCAAAACTAACCTTAGTTTATTTACATCAAAAATTGAAAAATGACTATAGAAAAGGGACATAAAACCTAAAACTTAATGAACACCTATGACTCAAAATAAAAAACTGAAAATATTTTTGACCCTTGCAATTCTATATGATAACATTGGCTCCACATGGGATGGCATGCTCCTTGTGAGCTTCCAAGAACATGCAATTTCAGTGCGTTATCCAAGGGCTATGGGGTCATTATTTAAAGAAAACAAAACAAGCTAAAACTGATATTTACAATGAAAGAAAATCCACTCATGGCTTTAAGAAAAGTATTTATTTAGAAAATGCCCATTAATTGGGCCACCAGAAATTTCAGAGTCTTCCAAGTTCTGCAATTTATAAGTGTTATTTTGAAAAAATTTAGAAATATTGAAAGGACCAATCCATAAGGCTTTGAATTTACCATGTTTACCCTTGTTTTTCCTTTGTGCATCCCATTTGAGCACCAAGTCTCCTAGATGGAAATATTATTTCCTTACCTTCTTGTCAAAATCTTGCTTGATCTTATGTTGATGGCTTTGTGCTTTATCAAAGAGCTTCTCCTTGGTCTTTTGTACTTCCACTAGCTGATGCATCCTCCTGATCATATCATTTGGCTCTCCTTCTTGGTCTTGAAGAAAATTTTCTACAGGTAATGCAAGTTGAGAAGGAAAAACAACCTCAGTTCCATAAACCAACTGAAATGGAGTAGTACCAATTGATCTATTGGTGGTTACTCTATCTACCCATAGATAAAACTTCAAGTTTGAATCCCAAGACTTTTTTGTATCCTCCAACAGGTTTTTCATGATATTTACTAGACTTTTGTTAGAGGACTCTTCCAAGCCATTACCTTGAGGGTAATAAGGAGTAGAGTGAATAAGTTGGATCCCAATTTTTTCACAAAACTTAACCAGAGGTTTAGCTTTAAAAGTTGCAGCATTATCAGTCATAATCTTGTTAGGACATCCAAACCTTGACAAAATGTCTTCCAAGAAACCAATGACTACTTTATGTGTTGCATTTCTTATAGGAATGACTTCTATCCACTTGGTGAAATAATCCGTGGAAGTTAGGATCCAATGATGTTGGCCACTTGAAGATAGATGGATTTCTCCAATGAAATCTAATCCCCATTGTTGGAAAGGAGTAGATACCATTATGGGCTTCAGAGGAAAAGATTTTAGTTTTTGATTTCCTACGAATTTCTGACATTTATCATAGACCCTGATCTTTTCACAAACATTAGTGAATAAACTAGGCCAAAAGTACCCAGCTCTGAGTATTTTATGTTGTGGTCCTCCAAAAGTGATGACCTCCACATAGGATATCATGAAATTTAGACATGGCTTTATTTTCCTCATATGGGTCCAAGCATCTTAAAAGAACCCCTGAAGGATCCTTCCAATACAAAACATGATAAAAAATGCAATATTTGATTTATTTGAGTTTCAAATCACTCACCTTAGTCTTATTAAGTCCAGTAGGGAGTTGCAATGTCTGCAAGAAATGGATGAGGTCCTTGTACCAATTACACTCTGCCAATTTGGGGTTGATATGTGAGTTGTTGCTAGAAATATCAGTCTGTTGATATACAAAATATACATTCATGAAATTAACCCCAAGTGCCTTACAATTTGATTCAACTAACAATCTAGATAAACCTTTTCCTTTCACCAACTTGGTTGTTTTCATCTCAATATCGAATTCCATAATTTTGGCAATCCACTTACTTCTCTTTCCATCTATGTCAGGTTGAATTAAAATTTCTTTAACAAAGGTTGAAGGGACATAAGAAATAATCCTAGAATGCATAACATACACTCTGAAAGCCTTGAGGGCTTTGACCAAAGAATAAGTTTGCTTCTCCATGATGTCATACCTGA
>SNQJ01S0006556.1:7679-39149 GCA_010110895.2 Picea sitchensis | reverse complement strand
TCCTTTCCATCAAGATCTTCATCACCTCTCTCATCTCCATGACAACCTTTATGAGATCTTCATCTTCTGTAGGAACACGTTCATGACTTTCTTCATGAGCCATGCTTGGTGAATGCCTCCCTGAAACTTGCGGTGATTGTATATGCTTCCTCCTTGAAGGATGAGAACTTGGCTCCACAAGTTGACCTTCTCCTCTTGTGAGTTTCAACCTTGTGATCATGATAAAAAAAACACTTGCAAAACAATCAAGTCTTCAAAAACCAATGCTTTGATACCAACTTGATCTAAAAATGAAGAAGACTTGAAATCTTGAAAATATTTGCAAGTAAATTTTATGTGTTAAAAGAAAATGGATCAACTTTGCGACACATTAATTAAAGGATTATTCATTCAAGATACAAATAAACAACAACATAATCAATGAACATAAGCACATAAACACAACAATTGATAAAGGAGTTCACCCCTCTCTTGGGCTAGATCTCCTGGTCTAGATTCCAATGGATCATTATTATTAATTTCTCAAAGTTCTCAAAAACATGCCTTACAATGCTCAAATTGACCAACAGACTGCTCCAATGGCTTCTGAGCATCCAAAAACCCCTAGCTGGGCTTTTTCAGCACCTCTTTTGGCCAAAAAACGAAGAAGTTAGGCCTCCTGGAAGTCCCCCCTTCAAGCTTGTTGTCTCTGCATCTACAAAACGCACCCCTTGTCCCATGAACCTAGCACACACGCAATTTAAAGCGTGAAAACCCAGCACTGGATGCAACCACACCAACAGTGCAAACTATAGGATGGTTATGGGCACGCCAACCCCTAACCACCTAGCTCTCGGGCACATGAGGGTCCTTGTGACCACGCGCATTTACAAAAGGGCTAATTGTTTATATTGGCGAATAAAATAGTGACAAGTGGCGGGTAGTTTACAACTGTTTGAACCATATTCCAACCGCACGTGTGCATTATGGATTATAGCTGTGGTTATATGTTAAATGGCATGCGACCAAGGGTTGGGGCTAAACCCCAGCCCGGTCGCGGCCCAAACCATACCCATATTCAAATTGAAATACAAATGAAACCATACATATGACAAGAAACACACGGTGGCGCGCTGGTTGGAAGCTCCTTGCCAAGTCATTTCCCCTGCCCGGAGGTCGTGGGGTCGACTCTTGCCAATGACAAAGTTTTAAAAGCAAACAACAAGTGACACGTGGCGCCCACGGATTGGGCCACGTGTCAACATACCATTAGCCACCAAAAGGACACATGTCAAATGCTCATTCGACCACATCTGCCAATCAAAAACTACCACATCACCACATGTCACATCAGCATACGGTCATATGGCCCTGCCACATCATCCTGTACGGACTGTACAGTCAGCGTCCCTTTTTTACCTATTTGCCATTCTGAATAGATTGCGATATCTCTCGCTCCCGACGTCCGTTTGAGATGAAATGAGTTGCGTTGGGTTTGCAATGACGAGGTCTACGCTCTCTTCTGGTTTGAAGCGATTCCGAGCACTTTGAAATTTTGAGCAAAATTTGATCCCCTGATCAATAATGGTTTGTGAACACCTTAAAGTGTTTACCCAATAAATATTTCCTGAACTTCTGAAGTGAATATACCATGGCTAGGCCTTCTCTTTCTGTGGTCTTGTAGTTCTACTCTGTTTCTGACAATTTGCTTCTTGCAAAGGCTATAGGATGGTCTAAGTCCACTTCTTCTGGTTGCACCATAATTGCTCCAAGTGTTATGGATGATGCATCTACATGCACATGAAATGCCTTTTCCAAATCTGGGAATACTAGAATATGTGTTGAGACCATTTTTTCTTTTCAGGTGTCCAACCCTTGTTGACAGTCCTCATTACATTGAAATATGATATCCTTCTTTAACAATTTTTCTATTGGTGTAGTAATCTGCACATACCCTTTGATAAACTTCATGTAATAGCCTGCATGTCCCATTGTTGCTCTCAATTGGCACACTGACTTTGGTGGTGGTAAATTTACAATGATTGCAATATTAGCAGGATCTACTAGAAAACCTTGTTTACAAACTATATGGCCCAACAATATTCCAAAAGGTGTCCCAAAATTGAATTTCTTTATATTCAATGATATCTAACATTGCATGCATCTTTCCAACATGAGTCTTAACACTTCGAAATGATCCTTTAACAAACTATATACCGTCCAATCATCCATATATACTTCTAAAAAATGATGTATAAATTCTTTAAAAGCAGCTATGACTACTCTTGAAAATATGGTTGGTGCATTCTTCATCCCAAATGGCATGATTGTGTATTGATAGGATCCCCATTCTGTAACAAAAGTGGTCTTATATCTGTCTTCTGGAGCTATTTTGATCTGATGGTAACTTGAGAATCCATATGTAAATGAGTATGCTTCTTGGCCTCCCACATTATGTAAGACCTCTTCTGTGAAAGGGGTAGGAAAGGGTCATGTAAGAAAGCATCATCAAGTTTCCTCAAATATATAGAACTCCTTATCCCCCTATGTTTCTTTTCTTGGACTACCATAGGACTTATCCATCAGATTCCTCTATTGGTTCTATGATACCATCTTCCAACATTCTGTCAATTTATGCTTTCAATTTATGTTTATATACTGGATTTAGTCTGTAAGGTCTCTTCCTGACAGGTTGTAACACACCCGACCCCTAAATACCCTTTATAGGGATGGGGCATTAAATTTTTGTTTTTCCTAACTATCTCAAATCCTAATCATGGGGTATTCATCCTCTTCTACTCATCCGTTGCTTTCTAACGACTATTACTGGCTCTAATGTGACCTATGGTTTGCAATATATGACCTCCCAAATTTATCTAAGAATTATTAGTTGGGCTCTTCGACGTTCAGCGTTGAATTCCCCTTTTCTTAATGCACGCATACTCGTCGAAGTCTCGAAATATCTCCACTTGGCCTTGGCCATTCGATGATCGACGTTCAATGTTCTACATTGAACATCGACGTTCAGTGTTCAACATTCAGAGATCAAAGTTGAACATCCATTTTTCAGCGTTCGGCATTCGACATTGAGGTTGAACGTTTGACATTCGGCGATCGATGTTGAACATCTCTTTTTTTCGACATTCAATGTTCGATGTTGATGTTAAAATTTTTGGCATTCAACAATCAATGATGGATGTTGAAATTCCCTCTACTATACTACACCACAAATATTCCAAACTCTCAAAGTCGAGGAGTCCCAGAGTCTCGATCGTATCACCAACCACGTTGGCCAGGAGGGCACGAACTAGAGGCATACACAAGACGAGGGCTAGGGGTGTCACATGTCCTCATTAGGGGGTAACACGTTTCATGCAATAATAGGCATAATAGGTCTGAAAAACGTCCATATACTGGTGACACATGGAAACTTAGTTGTGGGTCCATGTCACCCTGGATGATGTCAATAAGCCATGCCAACTCTAGATAAGTTGTCTTCCAAAGTCCTTCATATCTCACAATAGAGATCTATCCACGCATATCCATATATCCATGGCTCTCATTGCTTCACAACTTCGGGCTTCAAAGTTTATCAACTATCGAATCTAGCGCCACATGGCCTCTCATCCAACGACCTGAGTCCAACAAATGACATTTGACAAGGGACAAGAGGGGTCCACATGTCTCTCCACAATGTGTCCATGTTGGTTGGGCAATTAAGAGGGTTTCTCAACGAAGTCCTTAGATCGACAGTTGAGAGTGATCCTGAAGGATCTGAGGATCGATAGTCTACATTACTTTGTAACTTAGGCATTTGGGGGTTCAACGTATATCTTCCAGATTCCTCTCTGGAGTTTCGAATCTCTGAACCACTTCCAATATATCACCATGTGCACCTGGCATTCATGACCAGGATTTACTCCAGTTTGCAGAGCTTCATGGAAACACGTGCGTCCTTATGTCTACACTTTGATATTGCCGAATACCCAAACTTTTGGATATTCGATGATCTGTGGACACGCATCCCTCTATTCTCAATGGTCCAGATTAACTTCGTGACTCCAAAATTCAGGAGTTTCGACAATAGACCACCCCTATTCTTTCGAATGGAACTTCGCTAAAGTACTTAGAGATACCCCTTCCCTAAGTCTGATCTAACGGCTGAGAGAGATCTCCATTGGATCCCCAGATCCACGACCCTCATCAATTCACGACTCTAGCCTTCAATTGATTTCAAGGATTGGGAAGTCATAAGTCCCGAAGCCAAAGTAGCTTCACTCCTTTTAGGCATAGTGAGGGGTTTCCAACCCTGGGTCACATGGAATCATATCAAGGTTCAGGGGCTAGACTCAACTTTTATCCAAGACTTGATTAAGGCCATGGGTATGAGCCCTTAGTCACATGGGTGAAGGGTATGAAGGAAGCACCCTTCTCCCACAGAGTTGAACTTGACATTCCTTCTAAGGTATACTCAAAGTTTGGCATGAATTATAAATTTCAGTTAATCCTACCCCGTCTCTCTTGCGGACTCACATCCCATAAATCTCTAGCGGCTATACTAAAGTAAATCGAAGGCCATGTAAATATAACAATTTACAGAAGAAAATAAGAATTTCTAATAACTATTCAAACACTGTAAAACTTAACCATAAACACATACATTCAATCATTGCATCCATTGTATTACATAGAGTATGAAAATACTTATAAGAACTGGAAAAAGTTAAGTGACTACTGAAAGGGGTGCTTGTTTCCACCCAACCATATGCACAACCACTCCTGACGGATTTACCATTGGCCACCCCGAGCTAGACCATGATGCTCTGAGATAGATTCTTTCTCCTTTCTCAATAGCAGTTAGGGACAGAGCTTAATCTCCTCCTCCCATAGGAACTTGGCAATCGATTTTTATTTATACCAAGCAAGGAGGTCTGCACCAGTACTTCCACAGTTACTCATCAGCCCCATTTATCATCTTGTAGAGAAACCCCTTCCCACAACTTCTTATATCCAAAACAAGATTGCTTCTCATTTTTCCTCTCAACTCCAGAGTTGAACAATGATATCTTCTCTTATGGAGATTGTTTTCTCAATTTTTCTTCCTTGCATATCTGCCTCTATCCCCCGAATTACTTCCTTTATTTCCTTCCTCAGCAAGGTTGTGTGGGTCCAAATCCCCAACTCGTGGTCAGGCCTAGAATCCTTACAGATGGCTACCCTTCCCCATCTCTTCATTAAATATTGAGGAGGGCCTTCCAACTAACAACCTGACTGGTAATTCATTTATGGGTCAGAGGACTGTTGAGCAATTACACCCAGTAGGTACTAGTTTCATGAGTGGTGTTTCCTTGATGTCTATAATTCATTGAGGCTCTGGAAATAATTCTCCCTCAAGTTCCACCTGAATCACAGACCAGTCAATAATATGATTAGAATCATGTACATATTTCTTTTATAACGAAACATGGAAACCATTATGTTCCTTCACTCTAGGAAGAAGTACTAGCCTATAGCCTAGCAGTCCCACTCTATCCAAAACTTCAAAGGGTCCATAATACTGAGGTGCCATATTGGCACAAGCTCCCATCCTCAAAGAGCGTTTCCTGGCTCTAACTCGGAGATACACATGATCCCCTGCTTTGAATTCTCTAGGAGTTCTTTTTATGTCTGCATCGCTCTTATGTCTGTCCTCGACTATTTTTAGATTTTGTCTAATATGATTTACTTGTTGTTCCATTTCCTTTATCATATCTGGCCTGATTGTATCTCTGTCTACTGAGTTGTTCCAGTTGATTGGAATGTTGCATTGTCTTCCATAGAGGGCTTCATAAGGGCTCATTTTTAATGACTCTTGATAGCCATTATTGTAGGCAAACTCTACCAGTGGTAGGTAGTCATCCTACTTCTTGTGTTGATGCATTACATGAATCCTCAACAAGTCCTCTAACACTTGTCTTACCCTATTTTTCTTCCCATCAATTTGAAGGTGATAGGCTATACTAAAGATAAAAAAAAATTCAAAACCAGCAAAGAGAGATTTCCAAAAGTTTGAAGTAAATTTTGTATCTCTGTCGGATATAATTTCCTTAGGCATGCCATGTAGTCTAAATATCTATTTCATGAAAATACTATCAATATATATTTCCTTGCAAGTTGACTTGAAGGGAATGAAGTGAGCATCCTTTCTTAGTTTTTCCACAACTACCATGACAACGTCGTTCTATTTGGTTGATTTTGGCAACCCTGTGATGAAATGCATGGAGATGGTTTCCCATTTCCATTCGGGAATCGGTAGGGGATGCAACAACCCTGTTGGATGTCGATGCTCTACCTTGACTTGATGACATTATAGACACTTAGCTAAGTAATCAACTATGTCCTTTTTTAGTCCGAGCCAATAAAATAGTTTCCTAGTGGCCGTGATCCTTTTCCGATAACCAAGATGAACAACATATGGTATTTTGTGTAGTTCATCCATTATGAACCTCTTCAAGTTGTCACAATTCAAAATATAAAATATTCCCTTTTAAGTTAGCAGGCCCTTCTTAAACATCTGATAGCCTTCATACTTCAGCCCTGTAGGTATGATGTCACGGTATTGAAAAATGCATATGTTTCTTGTGTAGTTTTGACCCTATCTTTGATGTTTGATTCACTAATGCTTATAACTTCCAAGTGAAATACTTTCATACTTCTACTAAGGGAATCAACCACCCTATTTTCCTTTTCTTTGATATGTTTGATTTCAAAATCAAACTCACTAGGAAGAGCCATCCACCTAGCTTGTCTAACATTGAGTTTTGATTGGTCAAACAAATATCTCAACCCACTATGGTCTGTCATAAGCACAAATATTCTACCTAAGAGGTAATGCCTCCACATTTTTAAAGCATGCACTATGGCAACCAATTCCACATCCTGGGTCACATAATTGACTTCATGCTGATTCAATTTTGTAGATTCTTGGAAAATCACATGTCCTTCTTGCATAAGGAATCCTCCGAGCCCTTCCTTGTAGGAATATGTACACGCAAGGAATTCCTTGTTTGGGTCTGCAATATTCTGTAAGTTTTAAACTTGCGAAGTAAAGCAATGCATATAGATTCTTAAGAAAGAAAAAAATTAATCAATGGCTCATACATAAAGTACACAGAGATTTTATACCAGAAACCCTCAACCGAGAAAACCTTTCTTATATTCATTATATCGAATTTCACCATTCACCATACAATATATATACAATGTTTTTAGGTATTCCATAGATACCAAAACCCTAATCCCTTAATACGAGATTAATTTGCAAAACCACTAAAAATAGCAAAGAATATCTGACATGCCCCCCCACACACATGCAAAGAATATAACACATACCCAACATTCTCCCACTTGTTTTTTTATTTGCATCCAGGGGTCCACGGGATTATATAGTCAACAATCTAGGGTAGCAATGCCCATTGTTACTCTACACTAGGAGAACTTTTATGTGCTCACAGACTTTGTCAATGAATCTGCAACATTCTTCAAAGTGTCAACCTTTTCCAGCAACACCTTCTTTTCCTCAACCATGTATCTCACAAAGTGATATTGTACTCTTTTCTCAACCATGTATTCACAAAGCATATTGTACATCAATATGCTTTATCTTCAAATGATAAACATGGTTCTTCACCAAAAATATTGTGCTTTGACTATAAAAACTTATCTTCATAACTCTCTACTCAAAACCGATTCCTGAACACAATCTTTGTAATCATAATCGCTTCCTTGCTTGCATGAGTGGCTTCCATGTATTCAACTTCAGTAGATGAGAGTGCCACTACAACCTATCTTTTCTCATCCAACCGATTGTTCTTCCAAACAGGTTAATCATAATCTAATTTGTGAGATCTTCTCGTGGGATCAAGATCTCTAGCTCAGTCTGTGATCAAAAAGACAGGTATGTCCACCACTCTGTCTACTCTCGGTCTTCCTTGGTAGCACAATCCATAACCGGTAGTTCCACGAAGATACCCGGGTCACCCCTCTTTACTCATTGTCCAATGCTCCTTCCCTCGGTTTGACATATACCTGCTCAAAACCTTCAATCGTGATGTGCCGTCCGGGTCTAGTAATGCACTCATTGCATACATCAAACTCAACTACACTCACATATGGAACAAAATACATGTCCTCTTCTTTCCTTCCCCGCAGGTCTTGGGGACACTAATCAAGCAGATAACTTTACACCTATAGGAATAGGAACCTTGACCTATACTTCCATGACATATTAAACCTCTCAAGTAGTTATTGTCTCAACATATTTTCTCCATTCAACCGTGAGTTTCCTATTTGCATGGTCTCTTTAATCTTCACCCAATGAAGCAGCGTGAAGCTCTAGATCCTTCATGTCAAATTTGGAGGATACCACGACTTCACCTCCTTGATAACATCCATGTTATTTCCTACCAATAACATGTCATCAAATATACAACACTACATAAAATGAAGCGATTACCAACCTCCTTGGAATATATACAATACACAAGGATCAACCCCTCAAGCTTCTTACAATCCCAATCCAAGGATGTATGTGTCAAACTTTTTGGTACCACATCCTAGGTGATTGCTTAAAACCATATAGTGACTTCTTTTAGCTTACGTATTCAACTCTCTTTCTTTCCCCCTTCACTACAAAGCCTTCCTCGTCGCTTCATGTAGATTTCTTCTAGATCCCCATGTAGTAATGTTGTCTTCACATCCATCTCAAGGTAACTTCAAGATCAAAGAAACAACAATAGATAAAATAAATCTAATTAGAAGTTAACTTAGCAATAGGAGAAAGAATCTCACCAAAGTCAATTTCACCTCGGGAATAACCTTTGCTACTAACCGAAATTTGTATCAATTTCACCTTAAAAGTATTAAACTTCTCTTAAACAACCATTTGCTACCAACATATTTTTCTTCCAAATTTGGAAACTCAACTATATCCCATGCCTCATTCTTATCCAAGGTATCCATTTCTTCAACCATGGCCTTCTTCCGTGAAGCTTACTATCCTTTGAATTCACTGCCTCCATAATAGATCATCAATGTATATTAGACAAAGAAAATTCGGAACTAAAAATCAAGTGGACTATACCTCTCGTTTCCTTCATCTCTCATTGATCTCCCCACACTGTATGAGGTTCTTCTTCTTTCTCTTCTCGATGATTCAAATTTTGCATCATCCAACCTCAAGCTCTATTTTCTCGTGTTCGTCTTGCATTGTAGGTACCTACTGTTTGGAAACATCTTTTACCCTCTCCTGAAACAAAGATTCGACTGTAAACATTTTTCTTGGTTTCTGGTTCCAAAGATTATAACTCTTCACACCATCTTTATAACCAATAAAGATACATCTTTTCATATCCTTTTTTATCTAGTTTACTCTTATTTTCCTTTGGAGCATGTACATAAGCATCACAACCAAACACTCTAAGATGTTGAAGAGAGGTTTTCTTTTCTAGACCATACCTCATGTGGAGTTTTATCATCCAACACCCTTTGAAGTGATCGGACACAAGGTAACATGTTTGCACTCCACCTGCCTCGCCTCTTTAATTTTGTCCTAACCCAACACCATTGAGCATGCTCCTCGATTTTTCCATTAGTGTCTTTTTCATCCTCTCTACAAGAACTCCATTTCACTGAGGAGTGTATGGAGTAGTCTTCTTCCCTTGCTATATACCACACATCTGTAATTCTTCAATTCATTTCCACAAAATTTTCCACCATTATGTTCTCACCTTTATTTTCTTCTCTATCTGATTTTCTACTGGAGCCTTAAACTCTTTCAATTTATCAAATACCTCGATTTATTTCTAAGAAAATAAATCCACGCATTCCTAGAAAAAATCATCTATGAATGAAACATACACACGATTTACCTAGTGATGGAACAAGAACAAATTTAAACATCATTATGTATCAACTCTAAGATACCCTTTGTTATTGTAGCACCAGATGAGAATCTTAATTTTCGATTATGTTTACCTATATATGCAATGCTCACATAAATCAAAATCTAGAGTGTAATACTAGACATACCTCAACCATACTTTTACCGTAGTGTTCAAGGCCCTTTTCTCAATATGTCCCAAATTTGCTACAACATGGTCTTCTTTCCAGGACACATATTGGTCTTGTCTTCTTTTTTTCTCTCACCAAGGAAAACATAACTCATACACCCATTAGTATGGGTGATTCCCAACAACTTGTGTGCCGTAGTTCCAACCTCAAACTCCCTCATCAAACACCATTGTTCTCTGTACCATTCTGCAATTGTTCTTTCCAAATACATTATCCAATCCTACATCATCCATATTTCAGATATAAGGTTTCTGGCTAGTTTTGGAATGTGTGTAACCCCAAGGAGAGTTCTATTCCTTCCATATTTTAGCAAGAATCTTAACCCTTCTATGTCCCAAGATTTTTATATAATGAAGTCTCCTAGGAATACATCACCACCATCATATTTTTCTTATTCAAAGAACCACTTCTGAGGAGTCATATGTTATGATGCACCTGATTTGATCAAACATACATCATGGTCTTCATTTGTACTTGTAGATTCTAGTTAAAAATCACCTCCTTCTTCGCTGGAGGTTTTCACCAGGGAAGAGGTACTGATATCAGATCCATTTGGTTTTTCAAACTTCTTATACTTGCAATCTTTCTTATAATGCCAAGCTTTACCATATTTCTAACATTTCATCAAAGATTTTCCTCGGAGACCCTAGATCTACCTCAGAGATTTGTGACTTCCACCCCGGCTGGCTTACCAGGATTCCTATTTTGGGTATGACCTCTTACAAATTAAGCATCTATGCTATGACTATCAATGATTTCTCACATCATCTATTGTGATAACAAGGATGAAACTACATCCTCATACTTCAATGTGATTGAGTGGTACTACCAATGAAATTGCTACTAAACTGCATTACATCCCAAGAGTCTCGCAACAACATAACAAAGTAATACATTTATCTTCTTCTAAAATCGTAATATTAAAGACAAGCCACCTTATCAGAGTATTAAACACATTTAGATGTTCTCTCATTGCACTTCCATCTTCCATCCTAAGATGATATAGCTTTTTTCAAAGAAACAACTTGTTTGGCCGTTTACTAGGGACTTTGATTGATACAAATTCCCCAACTTATCCCATAGTTCCTTGGCTGTAGATTCTCCTGAGACATTCAACAAAACTGAATCTGCCAGGAAGAGTCGAATAGTACTCCTTCCTCTTTTGTTCAACTTATCCCAATCTTCCTTCGACATACCAATAGCTGGTGTACTGGTAGTTTGTGTACTAGAAGGTTGTGTACCAACATCTTTTGTGCTAGTAGATGGTGTACTAGTAGGCTGTGTACTAGGATCCACAGTGATCCATTGTTCTTTGTCTACAAGAACGTCCTCCATCTTCATCTTCCATAGCTCAAAGGTTTTACCATTGAAATTCTCTATCTCGATTCTAGAGGAGCTTTCCATTCCTCTTTCTGCACTCGAATCTCCATTGCAAAATCTCCCACTAAACCCAGTTTTATCACAGACCCAAGATAAACTTGATCTATCAAGACCGAGCCAAACCCTCAAAAACAAAGGTGTCTATCTGAAGCCAAAAATGAGCTTTGATACCACATGTAAGTTTTAAACCTGTGAAGTAAAGAAATGCATATAGATTCTTAATCAAGACAAAAATTAATCAATGGCTCATACACAAAGTGCACAGAGATTTTATACCCGAAACCCTCAACCGAGAAAACCTTTCTTATATTCATTATATCGAATTTCACCATTCACCATACAATATATATACAATGTTTTTAGGTATTTCGTAGATACAAAAACCCTAATCCCTTAATCCAGGATTAATTTACAAAACTGCTAAAAATAACAAAGAATATCTAATGCGCCCACACACACACATGCACATAATATAACACATACCCAATATATTCAACACAGGTGTATTGGTTAGAAGGTATTTCAGCTCTTTAAATCTTTCTTCACATTCTTATGTCCAAATGAATTTAACCCCATTTTTCTGAAGGGAGGTGATTGGGAAACCAATCTTGGAGAATCCATTTATGAAACTCCTATAGTATCCTACTATCCCATAAAGGATATGATATCAGATACTTCCTATGGGGTAGGCCAATCCATGATGGCTTTAATCTTGTCAGGATCAACTGCCACTCCTTCCTCAGAAATAACATGGCCTAAGTAATGGACTTGTTTCTGGAAAAAGTCACACTTACTAAGCTTAGCATAAAGGTGATGTTCTCTCTGTACTTGGAGTACTAGCTTGAGATGTTATTCATGCTCTTCCCTTTTATTATAATAGATTAGGATATCATTAAGGAAAACCAACAAAAACCTATCCAAGAACTTTATGAGTATGTTATTCATTAAGCACATAAAATTGGTTGGTCCATTGGTAAGCCCAAATGGCACCACTACAAATTCATGGTGACCATATCTTGTTCTAAAGGTTGTCTTGTGGATGTATTCATATTTAATTCAAATATGATGGTATCCAAACCTCAAGTAAATCTTGGAGAATATTGTAGCACCCCTTAATTGGTCAAACAAGTCATCAATCCTTGGCAGGGGATACTTATTCTTGATGGTCATATTATTGAGTTGTCTATAATCTATGCACAATCTGAGTGTGCCATCTTTGTTTTTTACAAACAAGACTAGTGGTCCCCATTGAGACACACTTGGCCGAATGTATCCTTTGTCCCACATATCCTTTAGTTTAGTTTGAGCTCAACGAGCTCTAGTGTACTCATTCTATAGGGTGTTCTAGACATTGGCACCGCTCCTGGTACAAGTTTTATTGAAAAGTTAATATCCCTTCTTGGAGGTAGACCTGACATCTCTTCTGGGAATACATATTTATATTCTCTTAATATGGAATGGTACTCTAGGATGGGTTTTTCGTTCTCAAGAGATTTCAACACATGTATTTCATACAAGGGACATCCCTTTCCACAATACTTCTTCATTTGGAGGGATGATATTTGTCTCACTGAGACAAGATTTTGAATCCCTTGTAGGGTTACCCTTCTTATTTCTTCATTTACACACTCCAAAGTTTTATTCTAACAATCCAACTTGGTTTTATGGGAATACAACCAGTCCATGTCAATCAACAAGTCATAAGATCCTAAAGGAAGTATGTTTAGGTTCGCTTGTGTGGGAAATCCACTTATAACGAATTGGCATGCAGGTATGACCTCTGTTACTTTTCTTTTGGTTCCAATGGATAGTTGTACCATCCATGATTTAACATGTTTAACTCATTGCAATTTACATTTCTTGACAGTTTGAGGGGAAACATAACTCAAATTAGAAACAGGGTCAATTAAAATGGAAATATGATGGTTGGAAATCATACCTTCCATCTCCATCACTGAAGTTTGGTGGTCAGCTTGTCTATTATCCAAGGCTGCATAAATTTGTGGCATGCTCCTAGCCACATCATTGACTATGGTAGCCTCTTGGACGTTGTAGACCCTCTTATCGTTATGTTTCCTATGTGGACAGTCTCTCAATAGATGTTCCTCTCCATAACCCCAACATTTCAAGGGTTCTCTCTTCGTGTTATTAGTCTTACTTGGAACTTATCCAAATGTTTTATTTCCACTCTGGGATGGAAAATTTTGTTGATACACACTTCTGGTAGGGAGGCTAATCCCAAATCTCTTCACATGGTTCTTGAATCTCAATAATTTAAACCCCTTCTTCTTGAATCCCAAATTGTTTGTCTTTTTCCAGTCTTCATGGGGTTCTGCCTTATTCTTGAATTTCTTATAGCAATACTTTTCCTTTTGAATAGTATCTTATAATTCTTTGTCTCATCAAACTCAGTTTTGTCCTGGTAGGACTGAGGTAAACCACTAATAAATCAATGCATATTTACGTTTTCATCCTTTATGTAGGGCACATACCTCATCATCTCAAGATATTTGTTGATATATTCATCTATGGTGAGTTGTCCCAGTTTGAGTTCATAGAACTCCTTGGTCTTCCCATCAAAGTAATTTTCTGATAGATACTTCTTCTTGAATTATTTCTCAAATTGTTTGCATGACAAGTCCTTCTCATGGATTCCTTTCACATTCCTAAGGTCCTCCCACCAAATGGAATCTTTCCCATTCATGTTGAAAATGGCTATCTGAGCCTTTAAGTTTTCATAGTAGTCATGGACTGTGAAGTACTTCTTCAAGGTGAGTAGCCAAACTTTTATTTCTTTCCCCTTATTAATATCTCTATTGAAGGTGGGTGGTTTGGATTTCTTGAACTCTTCAGGGTCATGACTCTTGGAATGTTTTCTCTTCTTTCCTCTTTTCTGAGAATGGGAACTACTTTTTCCACTAGAATATTCCTTAGAGTTGTCAGTGTCCTCAGAGGAATATTTTGGTGAATGTCTCTTGTCCCCATGTTGGGCCTTCCTTGAGGTACTCCTCCTGGTGTGGCCACTTTTCAAACCATGCTTTTGTATCTCAGGTGGACTTGGGGTTTTCTTAGTATGATGCCTATCCACATGACTGGCAACTCGACCATGTTGCACTTGTCTTTGTATATTTGATAGACTTTGCAGTAGGACTGCATTAATTTCAGTCTACTTTTCCTGCTCCTTTATCAGCCTTTCATCATCAGCCTTACAACTCTGTAATTATTCCATGAGGATTCTTATAGTTTTGGCCATATCTGAAGGGGTTTCCACCGTCCTCCTTTCATCAGATTCTTCCTCTCTATTGTGGGAGATCTCCCCCAACTCATGGTGTGTCACCATCCCTTACGCTATAGTTTTCCTACTGTTCACTAATTTCTTGAGAGATGATAAAATATTTTCTATTAGTTATTAATCTACCAATTCATGAACAACACATATCATTTCAAAGAAAAGTCAACTTCTTTACTTTGAAACATTAGCAACATACAGTGAAAAATTCCAAAACATCTTTCAATCATAGAAGCTTTCGTTCTTCTCTTCAGTAGAGGTTCAGACAAGTTTCTAATATAAGGGGGGGTAAGGTAGGGTGTTACGCCATAAATTTCTCTAATAATATTTTTATGCGACTCGTACATGAGAACAAGGAGGCCAAGTGTTGTTTCCATGCTCTGATACCAATTTGTAACACACTCGACCCCTAAATACGCTTTCTAAGGATGGGACATAAAATTTTTGTTTTTCCTAACTATCTCAAATCATAATCCCGAGGTCTTCATTCTATTCTACTCATTCGTATCTTTCTAATGGCTATTATCGGCTCTAATCTGACCTCTAGTTTTCAATATATGGCCTCTCGAAGTTATTCAAGCATTATTAGTTGGGGTCTTCGGCGTTTGGCATTGAACACCCCTTTTCTTACTGCACGCATACTCCCTGAAGTCCCAAAATCTATCCACATGGCCTTGGCCATTCAACAATCGACATTCGACATTCTACGTTGAACGTTAATAGTCGACATTCGACATTCGACAATTGATGTTGAACATCCCTTTTTCAGTGTTTGGTGTTCGACGTTGAGGTTGAATGTTCGATGTTCGGTGATTGACATTGAATGTCCCTTTTTTTCATCATTCAGTGTTCGACGTTGATGTTGAATGTTTTGGTGTTCAAAAATCGACGATCGAAGTTGAATGTCCCTCTACTATACTACACCACAAATATTTCAAACTCTCGAAGTGGCAGAGTCCCAGAGTCATGGTCGTATCACCAACCACATTGGCCAGGAGGTCACAAACCAGAGGCAAAAAACATGGCGAGGGTCAGGGGTGTCACGTATCCTCAGTAGGGGGTGACACGTGTCATGATATAATAGGAATAAGAGGTTTGAAAAACATCCATATCCTGGTGACACGTGGCACCTTAGTTGTGGGTCCACGTCACCCTCGATGACATCAGTGAGCCACGTCAAATCTAGAAAAATGATCTTCCAGAGTCCTTCAAATATCACGGTCGAGATCTATCCACATAGATCCATAGATCCACAGGTTTCATTGCTTCTCAACTCCAGGCTTCAGATTTTACCAACTCATCACATCACAAATCCCCTAGAGAGCCAAGTCTCCAAACTATCGAATATAGTGACATGTTCCCTCTACTTGTCAACAGTTGAGATTTACTTCGTCGTTCGCAACTTTGGGAGTCTTCACACCTTGAATACTCTTGGCCAAGTTCCTCTAGAGTACCAAGTATTTGGAATAACGAATCTCCTATCATGTGGCCTCTCATCCAATGAATCGATTCCAATGAATGACATTTGACAGGGGACAAGAGGGGGATATGCATTGCTCCACAATGTGTCCAGGCTAGTTGGGCAGTTAAGAGGGATTCTCAACAGAGTCCTTATATCGACGATTGAGAGGGATCCTAAAGGATACAAGGATCGATGGTTTGCATCAATTTGTAACTTCAACATTCGGGGGTTCGATGTATATCTTCCATCTTTCTCTCCGGAGTTATGAATCTTTGAACCATGCCCGATTTATTGCCATGTGCGCCTAATGTTCATGGTCAGGATTTACTTTGGTTTGCAAAGCTTCGAGGAAACACGTGCATCCTTATTTCTACAATTTGATACCGTTAAATACCCAAACTTACGGATAGTCATTGATCTGTGGACACACATCCCTCTATTCTCTACGGTCCAGGTTAACTTTGCGACTCTGATATTTAGGGGTTTCGGCACTAGACCACCCCTATTCTCCCGAATGGAACTTCGTCGAAGTTATTAGCGCTACCTCTTCCCGAAGTCTGATCTAATGACTGAGAGAGATCTCCAATGAATCCCCAGATGCATGACCCTCATCAATTCATGACTTCAGCCTTCAGCTCATTTAAAGGATTGGGAAGTCACAAGTCCCAAAGTACCAAAGCCAAAGTAGCTTCACTCCTTTTGGGCTTATTGATGGGTTTCCAAACCAGGGTCATATGGAATCATATCGAGGTTCAGGGGATACACTCAGATTTTAGCCGAGACTTGATTAAGGCCATGTGTATGATCCCTTGGTCACATGGGTGAAGGTTTTGAAGGAAGATCCCTTCTTCCACAGAGTTGAACTTTACATTCCCGCTAAGGTAGACTCAAAAGGTCGAAAAGGCTTAGACGTTTCAGTTAATCCTACCCCGACTCTCCTGTGGACTCACATCCCATAACTCTTCAGCAACTAGACTAAGGTAAATCTAAGGCCATGTTAATATAACAGTTTATAGAAGAAAATGAGCATTTCTAATAACTATTCAAATACTGCAAATCTTAATCATAAACACATACATTCAATCATTGCATCCATTGTATTACATAGAATATGAAAATACTTATCAAAATTGGAAAACATGAAGCGACTGCTAAAAGGGGTGCATGTTTCCACCCAACCATAGGCAGAACCACTCCTGAGGGATTTTCCATTGGCCACCCCCGAGCTAGACCATGATGCTCTAAGAGATATTATTTCTCCTTGTTCAATGACAGTCGGGGACGAAGGTTACTCTCCTCCTCCCATAAGAACTTGACAGCCAGGTTTTGTCTATACCAAGCAAGGTGGTCTGCATGAGTACTTCCACAGTCACTTTTCAACCTCATTTATCAGTTTGTACTGAAACCCCTTCACAGAGCTTCTTACAGCCAAAACGAACTTGCTTCTCAGTTTTCTTGTCAACTCCAGATTCGAGCAATGCTCTCTTCTCTTCTGGAGATTTTTTTCTCCATTCTTCCTCCTTGCAAATCTGCCTCTATCCCCTGAATTACTTCCTTTCTTTCCTTCTGTAATATACCTCGGCTGAACCCAATTGCAAATGTAATATAAATGTACTTAATCTGGTGAGCTATTTTGACCTCATTTGGTATTGCACGTCATGTGGCATAGTGCGTGCATGAAATGTGCAGTAAAATGATGTAATATGCACATTTCAGGATACCACGCGCAATAACTAGGGTGCGTACAGTATGGAGGACAATGAGCCTCGTGTATATGATATGTGTTATAGGTTGGTGAGCCGGTTATTACAAGATGGGATGCTTATGTTTTGGTATTATGCCGAAACACCTAGATGTCAAAGGCCAATGTGCCTACTTTGTACACGACTCATGATTAATATAAAATACATCATTGCGCACAGAATGACCACAATAAAAGATATGGGGGAATGAAATTCACCAGTTAGGGAAAGGGAGGACCAAAAGTCAAGAGAATATTATATTAATATTTCCTAAAGCATAAAGTATGGATAATTATTTTATCCTAAGTTCTAAAGTTGGGGACAAGAGGACCAAAGTAACTTTCGATGTGACAAGTGTCAAGTTGGGGACATGCATTCATATCATGGGGGACTTAGCTCATTTGGTGACTTTTCATGGGATTCCGTACCAGCAGCCTGACCATCATTCACACCATCATTTTCACGAAGAGTTCACAATGATTCCTTTCCACACTCAGTTATCCAGTCAATAATTCCATGACCATTTTCACTCATGCATTCTGTTATTCTTGAGACAACCATTTCACCATTTCGGAGCCTGTTCCCATAGCCCTTTTCAGTTGGTGTACCTGGTTAGATTGGAGTAGGATTGAAGAAGCAGGTTGTCAGGCCCGTGAGCAATTCTCCGAGTGAGATAATTGCTGGGGATTGATTCCCAAAGGTGCTAAATTGCATCTACAATGCTCTAAGACTTCCGTTCTGGCCTATTGTTGAAGCCCTAGAAGGGAAGTGGGGCAGCCGAGGGACAGTTGAGCAGAGAAGGGTCACACTTCCTTGGGTGGGACAGGCATGTGGGGAATGAGAGGTTGTAGGCTATGGATTGGGATGGATTGGTTGGACCAACATCACACTCTCTTATACTGTCACAACAAATAATTTACTTTCCTGGATGAGGAAGGGAAACTAAGGAAGGTACAGGGAATCCCCAGGGTAGTAACCATTAGAGAAATTTCAACATTGCAGTTGAAGAAGTGTTACAAAAAAGGATGTCAAATAATTGCAGCTCATTTGGCAGAGACACCTAGAGATAAGGTGCCAAATTTGGAATATTATGCGATCCTGGAAGATTTTGAAGATGTGTTGAAGGAGGTACCTGGACTACCCCCAAGGAGAGACAATTATTTCTCTATAAATTTGATGCCTGGAGCAACCCCAGTATCAAAGACTCCTTACAGAATGAGTACACTAGAATTGAAGGAGTTGAAAATGCAGTTTGAAGAACTTCTGAAGAAGGGGTATATACACCCAAGCATGTCACCTTGGGGTGCCCCAGTCTTGTTTGTCAGAAAGAAATATGGAACACTAAGGTTTTGCATTGACTTCAGACAGTTGAATAAAGTGACTGTTAAGAACAAGTATCCTCTACCAAGGATTGATGACCTCTTTGATCAATTGAAGGATGCAAACATATTTTCAAAGATAGATCTCAGATCATGATAACATCAGATAAGAATTAAAGAAGAAGATATTAGCAAGACCTCCTTCACAACAAGGTATGGCCATTATGAGTTCACAGTGGTACCAATTGGGTTGTCAAATGCACCAACTATTTTCATGTGCTTAATGAATGGTTTTTTCTGAGAGTATTTGGACAAGTTTGTCATTGTCTTTTTGGATGACATTCTTATATATTCCAAGTCAGAGGAAGAGCATGAACATCATTTGAGGATGGTGTTGCAAGTATTAAGGGAGTGTCAGTTATATGCCAAATTGAGCAAGTGCTCATTTTATCAGAAACAAATTCATTATTTGGGGCATATCATTTCAAAGGATGGGATAACAATGGATCCTGAGAAGATAGAGGCCATTAGAGAATGGTCATCACCGAAGAATGTGATAGAGGTGAGATCATTCATGGGTCTTGCAGGCTACTATAGAAGATTTATTGAAGGATTCTCAAAGATTGCACACCCAATCACTTCTTTTCAAAGAAAGGGAGTGAAGTTTCAGTGGACACTGGATTGCGAGAAAAGTTTCCAACACTTGAAACAATTATTGACAAGTGATCCAATATTAAGGATCGCAGAACTAGAAGAAGACTTCATTGTATGCATCGATGCATGTAATGAAGGACTTGGTGGAGTCCTCAGTCAAAATGGGTTTGTCATATGTTATGAATCAAGGAAGTTGAAGGACCATGAAAGAAACTATGCCACTCACAATTTGGAGTTGGCATCCATAGTGCATGCCTTGAGGAAATGGAGACACTACCTCACGGGAAGGAGGTTTAAGATAAGAGAAAACCACAATGGTCTAAAATATTTATTTGATCAGCCAAATCTAAATGATAGATAAAGAAGATGGTTAGAATTTCTAAGCGAATATGACTTTGATATAAAGCATATCAAGGGGAAAGAGAATAAAGTGGTTGATGCACTCAACAGGAAGGTGCATGTGTTACATGCTACAACCATTAGCATGTACCAAACTGATATTAAAAGAAAAATTCTGGAGGCTGCAAATGAAGATCTACAATACAGAGAATTGGTAGAAATGCTATAGTAGGGTAAGATGCTTCAGAAGGTGGATAATTATAAGTTGGGAATAGATGGAATACTGTTGTGCAAGAACAATATTTTTGTTCCAAATGTCCAGGACTTGAAACGTATGATTTTACATGAAATGCATAATGCTCCTTATGCAGGGCACCCTAGATATCATAAAACAGTGGCAGCGATCAAGATCCATTACTTTTGGCCAGGTATGAATAAATAGATTTCCGAGTACATTGCTAGATGTATGGAATGCCAGAAAGTGAAAGATGAGAATAGGCACCCAGCGGGGTTGCTGCAACCTTTAACCATTCCTGAATGGAAGTGGGAAATGGTGACAATGGATTTGATTATGGGATTGCCTAGAACAGGAAAGATGCATGATTCTATCATGGTGGTGGTGGACAAGCTTACGAAATCTGCCCATTTTATTCCATTGAAAACTATGCACAAGGTAGTAGAGGTTGTTGATATTTTCATGAAGGAAGTGGCACGATTGCATGGGATTCCTAAAACAATTGTGTTTGACAGAGACCTGGAATTCACCTTGAATTTATGGAAAGGATTGTTCAAAGGATTTGGAATGAATCTGAACTTTAGTACAGCTTATCATCCTGAGTCTGATGGATAGACGAAAAGGGTGAACAGGGTGATAGAAGATATACTGAGAATGTATGTGATGGACAAACCATCGAAATGGGAATACTACCTACACTTGGTAGAATTCGCATACAATAATGGTTATCAAGCATCATTGAAGATGAGCCCATTTGAAGCACTTTACGACAGAAAGTGAAATACTCTAGTGAGTTGGGATAATCCATCTGATAGGATAGTAGTTGGGTGAGAGTTGCTCAGGGAAATGGAGGACCACATGATAAAAATTAAGTAGAATTTAAAAGCTTCCCAAGATAGACATAAAATTTATGCCGATAAGAACATAAACCATAGAGAATTCAAAGTGGGTGATCATGTTTTCCTGAAAGTGAAAGATAACAAGAGTTCCCTGAAGCTGGGAAGCTACGCCAAGTTGGCGGCCAGATTTTGTGGGCCTTTTGAAATCCTAGAGAGGATTGATCCAGTTGCTTATATGATTGCATTGCTTGCATCTATGTCTGTTCATAATGTCTTCCATGTATCATTGCTGAAGAAATATATACCTGATGCTAATCATGTTATTGATTGAAATGTGATTCAGGTGGAGCAAGAAGGCTCTTTTCAAGTGCATCCGGTACACATTTTAGACTGGAAAGTCAAACAGCTCCTGAATCGATCCATAGGGATTGTAAAGGTTCAATGGACCTAGTATGGTCCTGAGGATGCTACTTGGGAGCATGAAGATGCAATGCGGACATAATACCTGCATATTTTTGAAGATTTTTGAAAACTCTGTATATATATGGGTGTATGATGCATTGATGATAGTGCATAAATAAGGGGAGGGGATTGTAATATCGCTCGACCGAACCCAATTGTAAATGTAATATAAATGTACTTAAGCTGGTGAGCTATTTTGACCTCATTTGGTAATGCACGTCATGTTTTATAGTGCATGCATGAACTTCTCAATGAAATGTCATAATATGCACATTCCAGGATACAGCGCGCAGTAACTAGGGTGCGTGTAGTATGGATGACAACGAGCCTCATGTATATGATATGTGTTATAGGCTGGTGAGCTTGTTTTTATAAGTTGGGATGCTTATGTTTTGGTATTAGGCCGGAACACCTAGATGTCAAAGGCCAATGTGCCTACTTTGTACATGACTCATGATTAATATAAAATACATCGTTGCACGTAGACCGACCATGATAAAAGAGATGGGGGACTGAACTTCACTAGTTAGGGAAAGGGAGGGCCAAAATTCAAGGGAATATTATATTAATATTTCCTAAAGCGTAAAGTATGGATAATTATTTTATCCTAAGTTCTAAATTTGGGGACAAGTGGACCAAAGTAACTTCCGATATGACAAGTTTCAAGTTGGGGACATGCATTCATATCATGGGGGACTTAGCTCATTTGGTGAATTTTCACGGGATTCCTTACTAGCATCCTAACCATCATTCACACCATCATTTTCACGAAGAGTTCATAGTGATTCCTTTCCACACTCAGTTATCCAGTCAATAATTCCATGACCATTTTCACTCACTCATTCCATTATCCTTGAGATGACCATTTCACCATTCTAGAGCCTATTCCCATAATCCTTTTCGGTTGGTGTACCTGGTTAGCTTGGAGTGGGATTGAAGAAGTGGGTTCTCAGGCTCGTGAGAAATTCTCTAAGCGAGAGAATTTTTGGGGATTAATTCCAGAAGGTGCTAAACTGTAGCTACAATGCTCTGAGACTTCTGGTTCAGCCTGTTGCTGAAGACCTGGAAGGGAAGTGGGGTAGCTGAGGGACTGTTGAGCAGAGAAGGGGAACACTTCCTTGGGTGGGACAGGCATGTGGGGAATGAGAGGCAGTAGGTTGTTAGTTGAGTGAGCACCTAAGGCAGAGTCTTTCCTGTTGTCCATGATCCTTAGCCTGGATAGGAACCCTTTACCCTAGGTGGAGTTTCGTCCCATCTCGGGGGTGACTCACTGTTGAGAGTGATGAACAGTGTACTCTATGGCTGGGAGGTTTGTGGACGGTCTGTACGCAGTTGGTGAAAATATTTCTAAGATAAGTACCAATTGTATGATAAAATTATATGCTTCTTTTTTATTTACATGCCTATGTTACGGTTTATCATATATGTGATTATAATTTCCTGTATGTTTTTGGGTAATTCCCTATAAATGGTGCATATCTGTAGTCACTATTATTTCAGCATAAAAGTTGTATGTTACAGAAAGTAATTGTTTGTTTATGTTTATATGTAAATATTATGGAAGAGTGTTGTATGTATATGTTTTAGTTGCATGCAGTTTAAAGAGTAAATTTATGTGGTATAGATCAATTGACTATTGGGTATGTTACCGTATGTTCCGCAGTAAGGGAACGAAAGCGTTCCCTAGAGTAGTATGGTCCGGCCTGTTAAGGCTGGGAATGTTACCAACTTGTGTCAGAGCATGAGTGGTTTCTCTGGAGTGGCGTCCCACGGCCTACGGGTGGGCGGGGGAAGGTTACACCTTCCTTAGCAAGGTTGCATGGATTCGAATCCCCAACTCATGTTCAGGAATGGAAGCATTATAGATGGGTACCCTACCCCATATCCTTATTAACTCTTGAGGAGGGCATTCCAACTACCATCCTGACTGGTAATTCATTTTGGGTCAGAGGATTGTTGAGCAATTGCACCTAGTAGGTATTGGTTTAGTGAGGGTCATCTCAACCATTCTTGGTTTCCATCACCATATCTCTCATAGAATCCATGTTATATCTTGGAAAAATCCCCCTTTCAACAACTATGAAACACTTATCCATTTTATATTAATAATAGAAAATACATGCATTGACCCTTTTATACAAAGGTTCATCAAATCAAACATTCACACATACCTAGTCTGCCATAGTCACTTGGCCAGTTATAGTTATATTTACAAAATGCGGGAAACATGAGTATTGCACAGGTCTTGCCTCATGTTTGAGCGGTATTTTCATCTCTCCTAGCTCTCCTACTATTCCTTTAATTGTTGTAAAGGTCGTTGGGAACAGGTCACTGTATTCACACAATAACTCTATTATTCTTTCTATTGTTTGTTCATCACAATAGTCTCCAATATTTTCCATATGAGGGTTATCATTTGTCCCAATGTTGACTTTCTTCACCTTGATTGGTGTAGTAAATAATTCTAACTCCAAATATGGACCTTCTACCTATCTTTTTCCGCCAATTTCTATAATCTGAATATTGCGCGGATCACCTTCATCTGGTGCTTCCTCTTCAACATGATAGCATGACAATAGTTCTTTGATTGTATATCTATTTTGTTGTTGATACTCTGTCATGAGTTCAACCTCTGGTTCATTAATAAATATTACACCTTTTATCTGCGTCAGTGTTGAATCAATGTTGGGGTTCTCATGTTCAAATGAGAAGGTTACTACAAAATTCGGTTGTAATGTTGTCCATTCTGTAGTGCCTCTACGCATTTCCTGGTCTACATACGAGTTCTCTAGGATTCATTCCAATGTGTGGATGAAGTGATGAGTTCATGCTTCTGGTGGTGTCGTCATCCATTGTGTGTTTCACTTCTCCAAGAGTTTTGTTGGTGTCCCTTTCCGATCATACCTCTACATTTTATTGCTCCCCTGTTTTGTGTTGAATCTAATGAACAGTAATCGTATACATTGGTACCTGTCCTGAGTTGTTTCTTTGTGTGCACCCCACCATATTTTAGGTGTAGCCTTGAGTGAAATATCTAGGGATAAGAGCCTTTTATTTTCCACTACTTCCTCTTCATATTTTGTTAGAAATTCCTCTAAATTGTTTACCCCATGAAAACTGGGAGGTTCTCTTATCTCTATAACAACCCATCTTACTGCAAGGTTTATTCTTGCACATTTTCTTGTAGAAACTTCATGTAGTCTCTACTGCCAATTCTCCAAAACTGTATCTGAGTCAGAAGGACATGATGTGATGCTTCTCTAGATGAGTACACCATATGCAGTTGGATTAACATAATCTTCTTCATGAGCGGTGGTTCTATACAACAAGTTTATTTCCTCCAAATCTAGACATGTGGGTTCTACAAACCTTTCTCATTCTGACAGATCTAATGATGCAATAACTCTATATTCACCTGAATAGAATGTCATTTTCCTTGTCTTCCAGTTAATTATGGCCTGGTTATCAAATGCCCAATCTAGTCCAAGCAATGTTGGATAAGGTGTTTTGTCATATACTATCTCTATTACCTCAAAATATTCCTTAGTGCACACTCCATCCATATCTATTGTCACACCTTTCAGCCTTTCAATTGGTAGAACTCTACATTGATTAGATAATTTCAACTGGACAGGTGAATAGCCTAGTGTGGTTTGTCCCATACACTGCCATGTCTTCTTAGGTAAAACATTTACTTCAAATCCTAAGTCCAGTATAATATCACCCATGTTGAAATCAAGAATGTTGGCATTCGATCTAAATTATCTACTTATCGTTCTTCTTGAATGGAATTGATTCACTTTTTTCTACTCTAATTTTCCTTATGCCTCTCTATTACATCTTTCTAGCATATTTTGCAAGATCTTGACAGATGAAGGGTCATTCAATAGTCTAACATAGGATTAAAGAAAGGTTCTTATGTTACTTATTTTCTCTATAGGTTTTTCTTCACTGGTGTGGTCCATTGAGGGAGACATCTCATACATACAAGAGTTATGATTTTTCTGTGCAATTGACGTAAACGAAACATTTTTCTTGAGAAACTCCTATCTTGCATCCTTGAAAGTTTCCTTTTCTTTCCACATATCAAACTGCTTCTGTGGTTCCATATTCTTCTTCACCCATTGGTGTTGTGATGGATCTTATCTTACTGAGTCGGTTCCTATCTTAGCTCCTCCTCGCATGACTATGTTGATATTTCTTCCATCATCCTTGGCTTCTGTAGAGATCCACTAAACATTCTAGTTGTTCTGGTTCCTCTTTTCTTGAATCCTTCCCAAAAGTGTTGGACAATCCTCTGTATCATGGTCTGTTGTGCGACAATACATACATGTCGCATGTGGAAGTGGACATTTCCTTGCATAATTTATTGGTTGTTGGTAGTTTTGGCACACTATCGACCCTCTTCCTCGTCCAAATCCTCCTCTACCTCATCCTCCACCTATGTATCCAGCTCGATCTCCTTGCGGTGCGTTGTACTGAGGTACCTGATTATACTGCGTGGGGTTATACTTTGACTTCACGTTGTTATATTATGGTTTCACAATGTTAAACTATTGTTGTGCATGATTATATGTAGGTGGTACCTAGTTGAACTGAGGTGCAACTTTCCTTGTCATCATTTATGCTTGCACTCTATAAGTGTCTAAATTTATTTCCCTCATCAACTCCATTGTCCTACAATATTTATCATCATGACCCATTGACTTGAAAAAATTACAGTATGAAGTCTTGGGTACTGTCTAGTACTTCTGCATCATTGGAAAATGATATGGATCATGCCCTTGCATTTTACAAATCTCACACCATGGTCCTCCTATTGGAGAAGGGTTTGGTTTCCATATAATGCATGAAAGTTGGACATTCATTCTTGTGGTGTCCTTTTATCCTGCATGTGGTACATGAAACAACTTCTCTTTTCTCTTTTCCCTTATTCTGGTTAAGTTGAAATGTGAGGTTCTTCAGATCCTCCTTCAATTCCTCTATTACTGGATCTATCTTCTTTGTTGTTTCTCTTCAACTTGTAAACCTTCCTGTAGAGCCTCTTCCTAAGTTTGGAACTTATTTTGTCTTAAAGGGTATTTCAAATGTGGTAACAGTGAGTTCACAAATAAGTGCCAATGTTGCATGTCAGTCATTACATATTTAAACTTAAACTTCAACCGTTTGAATGTATGATCAATCTCCCAAATAGACTCACCTGGTTTCTGATTGATTTTGATCATTTCATTCATGTACTAATATTTTCATCTAAGATTATGAAACTCATTTATAAGTAGTTTCTTCACATCTGCAATAGTCCTTTTCACTCCTGGTGTAATTTTTACAACTAGGCTCATGTACCAATCCAGTGCATGGTCTCTTAGCGTGATAGCTAACTGCACAAGTTTTGTGTCCTCATTTGTGATCTTATTTTCTTCCTAGATCTTCTTGCAAATGAATAAGTGATTTTCAGGGTCCTCTGATGCCTCTCCCTGAAATTTTGGTAACCAGATCGTGGGATCGTGTCCTGCCATTTTAAACTATGTTGAACTACTACCTCCACGTGGTGTCGATACTTGAATGTTACTTCCTGAACTAGATCCTCCAGTTGTTGCTCCTTGTTTGGATCTATTTCCTGATTTCTTTCCTCCACCAAAATTTGGTTGTCTAAATGGTGGTGTTCTTTCCGGTGTACTAATCGCACATGGGGTTATGGGTTCCACACTGAAATTGACCTGGATTGGATTTCTTCCTTTTGTTCCTTCCCTTGGACCTCCTATTTTCCTTTCATATGTTGTGTGCAATATTTCCTCAATATTCTCCACAACTCGGAGATCCTCTACCTCTTCCTCATCACTTGTCAAGCCCTCTATATCAACTATGACTCTCTTCTTGTTATTCATCTTATAATGGTAGGGTACTCCACTGTGCATCTTTCCAACTTATTCCATTATCTTCTTTATATGATCTTCCTCCGTCATAATTGGGTCCATGGCATCCTTCTTCTTTCCCTTATCCATTTCTTCCTCCACTTCTCCACCTCTTGTCAATGCTTCCCCCCTCCCCCCATGCATGTAAGGAAGTTTAGTTGTCTAATTCCATGGTCATCACACCGTTGTTATATAATAAAATATTGATTGAAGTATACAACGATATGATATACCTACCTTTGGGTCCTTTTAGAAAATCCTCTCATGTTTCACTTTCAGACTTCATGGTATCTACTGCAAATTTGGTGATAAACCCTGCAACAATACTGTCTAACCATAAATCTACTGCACACATAATTTTTTTGTTAACTTGTTGTAATTACACGATCTCCATAGGATTCCACTCCAACTGTTAGATTCTATTTGTTGGTTGGTTTTATTTTAACCTCAATATCCCCTCCTGCAACACATGCAGGTAATCACAGAAAAATACCTCATGAAATTCACTAAACACGTATTTATCCAGATAATTGCATGGTGTTAACTTAGGGTTTCTATTATCCTTTTGCGCAAGCTCAAGTTCCTTTGTTTTTAAACATATTTTGATCTCCGCCTTATTTGGATTCCATGGTCTAAGCATTCCTTTTTATACCTTCTTTCTCCACATGCTTCTTCTACGGATCTTGTTCACTCAATCCCATGCAGTTCCAGCCGACAACGAAACTATTTGTTGGGTTATATCTCTTCCTTCTTCTTCTTGGGCTTACCTAGGTTCATATATAAACATGTTTCCAAGAAAAACCTCTAAAACTATCGACCCTCCTGGTAAACCAGAAGGAAACACAACACATAGAGTGTACTATGCAATCTCACCCGAGATAGTTCTATGGGTGACTACAATGATCAGGTGCATGCAGTATAGGAATGAGTGGGGATATGGGGTTGTATTTCATCTCCTTCATGCCTTAAAATGATTATTCAATCTATTATTCCTAGGATTCATTCATTTGTTAAGCCTATGCATGGATTCTCATATATATAAATTAACCATTCATTCATACATTCATAATATAACTACTGACAAAAGGTAAATATGAAATAAATATCACATATAACACATGTTTTACTATGGTTCACCCCCTCCTGGTCTACATCCAAAAAGATATGGCTTATCTTCTCTTTTATTAAGTCTGTTGCAAAATGTAGCACTGCGTGAATTACATCTTTATCCTTACAAGCATAAATGAGTTTAATACCTTCTATGAGGCAGACTAGATCACACCAGGCTTCTCATCCTGTGATCTAACCCTCAATATTTGACCTACTTGATTCTCATGTAGCTCAACAACTTACAAGATTATCAGAACAATAACTGAACTAGGAACTTCTGACCGACCCCGACCTCGACCTCCTAGGACATTATTTATACTATCTTATAGTTTTATTAGTCATTGCAATCATTACCAAAACCATAACCATAACATGGTTAGGTCTAACTACATGCGTGCCTTTCATGTTTCTTCTCTTGCATGTTGCTTTTCCTCACATGTGATGCTTTTCCTGCCAATTTTTCTTCTCCAAAATTATTCCTTTCCCCCCCAAAATTAGGTATTTCCTCAAAATAGGCCTATGCCCAACAACTACCTTCTTGCCCAACAACTACCTTCTTGTAGTTGCATACTTTCTTTTTTATAGGACTTTCAAAAGATCATTGTGAAGGAGTTTTGGAGAGAAATCCCTCAAGCGAAATCAAATTCAAATGTTGGGTTTCAAGTATGTTCTATTTCCTATATTCCGAAAGTTAGTTATTACAAGTAGTTACTTTTAATTAATTGCCTAATTAGAGTCCGAGAGAAGTCTTTTAGGGAACTTGGGTAAGTGCATGAATTTTGTGGCCGAAAAGGTGCCAAGCCATGCAGTAAGAACATGCACATGCATGAACACATGTGTGTTCTTAGGAACGTGCATGCATTCCCAAACCTTTAGGTTTGGATATGGTCGAACCGCCACGAGGCTTGCCACATAGGTTTAGTGGTAAGAACGCATGTGAATTCTTAGGAACACATGCACATTCTTAGGAAAACACACACTTTAGTAGGAACACACATGTGGTCTTAGGAACAAGTTCACATTCCTACTGATAGAGTTTGTAAAGAGTATGTGACCGTGATTTGTGGTCATTGTGCACAAACTGCGCTCATGTTTCTACTCTCATTGAGCTAATAGAGGAGCTAGAGTGGAGCTAGGGAGGAAGGATATTTCCACCATGTCCAAGTATGTTTGATTTATATTATTTTTAACCCAATATAGTCATTTCCAATTTATTTTTTTGCTTCCAAAAATATAAATTAAAAAAAAATGTAATTTTGTATTTTAATTAAAAAACCAACCTAATTTAGATGCCATGGATTTTAAATTGTAGAATATATAATAAAATGGAACCCTCAGACAATGAAAATTGCTCAGAATAAAACTAAGAAGATCAAAACCCCAACCCACCACAACCACCCAATGTAAACAATTAAACTGATGAGGGGTTGGTTATATTAAGAACCCTTGATGAACAATTAAGGGACTGTAGAGATCCTAGCAGAGTCTCCTTGGCCACTTCTTTGGACAACATTGTGAAGTCCATTGCAAGTTCCCAAGGGAAAATGACCTCTATTTATGATTATGGGGAAAGAATGTATGAGTACTACAACACTGGTTTGGACAGAAACCAAGTCAAAGACATGGGCATTTCAAAATCACAATTATTGTTTACTTTTAGGGATCCTATAACCGGACAAGAACTACCATTAAACAAGAAACAAATCTCCATTGACTGGTGCATCCATCCCCAGATTAGTCAAAATTAGATGGATAGGTGGTATATGGTTTTTGATAAACCTCCCTACAGTAACATGGAGATGCCCTTATATTTTTTGAGAAAATTACGGGTTGAGTTTATTTTGGGTAAGCATGTCAACTACTTTGACATTGGAGACTTCTAGGGGGTGTGTCTATGGTCCAGACAAGCCCAAGGGCATGAAAAGCATGACCTCGTGCTAGGTCCTCGTTCCCCCAGGAGAAATCCTAACCCCCCTACCCAACATCCTCCTGTTGTAGAGAGATTGCAACAGATCAATCTAGCAATTTCATCATTGAATTGTATCCTAGTGCAACACAATAGCTTTGTTGAACTATCTGGGAAGGAGGTCTCAGCTAGTGACATTGATAGAGGGGTTGGATGTTCAAGATGCACAAAATATTATAGTGGAGAGAGGTCACATGGACATAGAAGTTGTCCATGCAAACCTCACATATGCTCGAGCTATGTGAATACATGTTATGGGCCTATAGAGCCAAATGGACTGTTGGGTATGTNATTCTTTGCATAAGTGTATGTTTGGGTGCGTCAGATACGAAAATTGCGTCTGAAGATCCCTTCACCTAGATATCTTCCATGTGCGCTAGGCGCTTTCCTATGGGGTTCCCAGGGGGGGGCAGGTATGCCCCCCCTGGTTACGCGCAACGCCCCAAATTTTTTTTTTGGGTGGTTTTTGCTATTTTTAGCGGATTTGTAAATTAATCCCAGATTAAGGGATTAGGGATTTGGTATCTACGGAATACCTAAAAACATTGTATATATTGTATGGAGAATGCTGAAATTTGATATAATGAAAATAAGAAAGGTTTTCCCAGTTGAGGGTTTTCGATATAAAATCTCTGTGTACTCTGTGTATGAGCCATTGATTAATTTCTGTAT